>OX638134.1:34992649-35187102 GCA_951804985.1 Dryomyza anilis
TGTTTCATCTTCTTATCTTGTGTACGTGTCGAGTTATGTCGTTTTGAAAGTTTTGATTGTATAGGAGGTGCCACGCCCCTTTGTCCAAATCCGCCCATATGTAGCCTATAATACCCTCCGGACTCCATAGTACCTGGTGCAAAATTTCAGTTAAATCGGTTTAGACGTGATGCTGGAACAAACAGACAGTTCGACAGACTGACAGACGGACTAAGAGTTTTATATATATAGATTAAAAGGGCAAAAATAGATTACAAAATGTGCCCACTTTGAGGCCACTACGACGCGTATTTACGGAGTTAGGAGCATTTTAAGTTTTAGACGTGATTTCTCAAGAACACTTGGCCGATTATAATTGTTTATATTGGAATTAAAAGGGCAAAAAATGATTACAAAATGTGCCAACTTTAAGGCCTCTACGACGTGCATTTACGGATTTATGAGCATTTTAAGTTTTAGACGTGATTTTTTTTTGCGCCGATTATAATGCTTTGTATTGGAACTAAATGGGCAAAAATGGATTATAAAATGAGCCAACTTTGAGGCCTCTACGGCGCGTTTTAAGTTTGATATCTGATTTCTCAAGAACACTTGGCCGATTATAATGATTTATATTAGAATTAAGAGGGCAAAAATAGATTACAAAATGTGACAACTTTGAGGGCTCTACGGCAGTATTTAGGGAGTTAGGAGCATTTTATAATTTGTATTAGTTATAAATTAATTATAATAATTTATATTAGAATTAGATTACGACGTGTATTTACGGAGTTATGAGCATTTTAAGTTTGAGACGTCATTTCGCAAGAACCCTTGCGCCGATTATAATGATATATATTTAATTTAAAAGTGTAAAAATGGATTATAAAAAGTGCCAACTTTCAGGCCTCTACGACGCGTATTTACGGAGTTAGGAGCATTTTAAGTTTAAGACGTGCTTTCTCCAGAACCCTTGAGTCAAACTGTGCCAACTTTGAGGCCTCTACGACGCGCATTTACGGAGTTAGAAGCATTTTAAGTTTGAGACGTGATTTCTCAAGAACCCTTGAGCCGAATTTAGTGATTTATATTAAAATTAAAAGGTCAAAAATAGATTGCCAACTCTTAGGCCTCTACGGCGTGTTTGAGACGTTATCAGGGCTCAAAAACCCTTGCGCTGATTATAATGATTTATATTATAATAAAAAGGGCAAAACTATTTTACAAAATGTGACAACTTTGAGGGCTCTACGACTTGTATTTACGGAGTTTGAGATCTGATTTCTCGAGAATCTTTGCGCCGATTATAATAATTTATATAGGAATTATAAGGGCAAATATGGATTACAAAATGTAAAAACTATGAGGGCTCTACGGGGTCTATTTTTTAAGTTTGAGACTTGATTTCTCAAGAACACTTGACCGATTATAATGATTTATTTTAGAATTAAAAGGGCAAAAATAGATCACAAAATGTGACAACTTTGAGGGCTCTACGGCAGTATTTAGGGAGTTAGCAGCATTTTATAATTTATATTAATTATAATTTAATTATAATAATTTACATTAGAATTAGATTAAAATACAAATTGTGCCAACTTAAGGCCTCTACGACGTGTATTTACGGAGTTATGAGCTTTTTAAGTTTGAGACGTCATTTCTCAATAACCCTTGCGCCGATTATAATGATATAATTTAAAAGTGTACAAATGGATAATAAAATGTGCCAACTTTGAGGCCTCTACGACTCGTATTTACGGAGTTATGAGCATTTTAAGTTTGAGACGTCATTTCTCAAGAACCCTTGCGCCGATTATAATGATATATATTAAATTTAAAAGCGTACAAATGGATTATAAAATGTGCCAACTTTGACGCCTCTACGAAGCGTATTTACGCAGTTAGGAGCATTTTAAGTTTAAGACGTGATTTCTCCTGAACCCTTGAGCCGATTATAGTGATTTATATTAGAATTAAAAAGGAAGATTACAAACTGTGCCAACTTTGAGTATTCTACGGCGTGTATTTACAGAGTTAGAAGCATTTTAAGTTTGAGGCGTGATTTCTCAAGAACCCCTTCGCCGCTTATTATGATTTATAATAGAATTAAATGGGAAAAACTAGATTACAAAATGTGCCAACTTTGAGGTCTCTACGTCGTGTAGTTATGGAGTTAAGAGCATTTTAGGTTTGAGACGTGCTTTCTCAAGAACCCTTGCGCTAATTATAATGATTTATATTAGACTAAAAAGGGAAAAATTATATTAAAAAATGTGCCAACTCTGAGGCATCTACGACGCGTATTTACGGAGTTAGGAGCATTTTAAGTTTGAGACGTGATTTCTCAAGAACCCTTGAGCCGATTATAATAATAAATAAAATGTGCTAACTTTGAGGCCTCTACGACGTGTATTTACGGATCTATGAACATTTTAAGTTTTAGACGTGTTTTTTGTTTGTCTTTTGCGACGATTATAATGATTTGTATTGGAACTAAATGGGCAAAAACAGATTACAAAATGTGCCAACTTTGAGGGCTCTACGTCGCGTATTTACGGAGTTAGAAGTATTTTAAATTTGAAATCTGAACCTCTCAAGAAACCTTGCGCCGATTATAATGATTTGTGTTGGAACTAAATGGGCAAAAACAGATTACAAAGTGTGCCAACTTTGAGTGTGCTATTCTTGAGAAATCACGTCTCAAACTTAAAATGCTCCTAACTCCGTAAATACTCAAAATTGGCACATTTTGTAATATATTTTTGCCCTTTTTATTATAATATAAATCATTATAATCGGTGCAGCGGTTTTTGAGAAATCACGTCTCAAACTAAAAAAGCTCCTAACACCGTATATACGTGTCGTGGAGGCCTCAATGTTGGCACAATTCTTAATCTAGTTTTTCCCTTTTTATTCTAATATAAATCATTATAATTAGCGCAAGGGTTCTAGAGAAATCACGTCTCAAACTTAAAATGCTCCTAACTCCATAAATACACGCCAGAGGCCGTAAAGTTGGCACATTTTGTAAAATGTTTTTGCCCTTTTAATTCCAATATAAATCATTATAATCGGCAAAAGGGTTCTTGAGAAATAACGTCTCAAACCTAAAATGTTTCTAACAACGTAAATACGTGCCGTAGAAGCCTCAAAATTGGCACATTTTGTAATATATTTTTGCCCTTTTTATTATAATATAAATCATTATAATCGGCTAATTATAATGCGCAATGGTTCTTGAGAAATCACGTCTCAAACCTAAAATGCTCCTAACTCCGTAAATACACGCCGTAGAGGCCTCAAAGTTGGCACATTTTGTAATCTAGTTTTTCCCTTTTAATTCTAGTATAAATCATAATAAGCGGCGATGGGGTTCTTGAGAAATCACGCCTCAAACTTAAAATGCTTCTAACTCCGTAAATACACGCCGTAGAATCCTCAAAGTTGGCACATTTTTTAATATAATTTTTCCCTTTTTAGTCTAATATAAATCATTATAATTAGCGCTAGGGTTCTTGAGAAATCACGTCTCAAACCTAAAATGCTCTTAACTCCATAACTACACGACGTAGAGACCTCAAAGTTGGCACATTTTGTAATCTAATTTTTCCCATTTAATTCTATTATAAATCATAATAAGCGGCGAAGGGGTTCTTGAGAAATCACGCCTCAAACTTAAAATGCTTCTAACTCCGTAAATACACACCGTAGAATCTCAAAGTTGGCACATTTTTTAATCTAGTTTTTCCCTTTTTAGTCTAATATAAATCATTATAATTAGCGCAAGGGTTCTTGAGAAATCACGTCTCAAACATAAAATGCTCCTAACTCCGTAAATATTGTCCTAGAGGCCTCAAAGTTGGCACATTTTGTAATCTATTTTTGACCTTTTATTTCTACTATAAATCATTATAATCGGCTAATGGGTTCATGGGAAATCACGTCTCAAACTTAAAATGCTCCTTACTCCGTAAATACGCGCCGTAGAGGCCTCAAAGTTGGCACATTTTTTAATCTAGTTTTGCCCTTTTAATTCTAATATACCTATTATAATCGGCCAAGGGTTCTTGAGAAATCACGTCACAAACTTAGAATGCTCCTAACTCCGTAAATACACGCCGTAGAGTTGAAGCCAATTTCTAATCTCTTTTTGCCCTTTTAATTCCAATATCATTGTACTCGGCGCAACGGCTCTTGGGGAACCACGTCGCAAACTTAAAATGCTCCTAACTCCATAAATACACGCCGTAGAGGCCTGACACATTTTTTAATCTAGTTTTTCCCTTTTTATTATAATATAAATCATTATAATCGGCGCAGGGGTTCTTGAGAAATCACGTCTCAAACTAAAAATGCTCCTAACTCCGTAAATACGCGTCGTAGAGGCCTCAAAGTTGGCACATTTTGTAATCTAGTTTTTCCCTTTTAATTCTATTATAAATCATAATAAGCGGCGAAGGGGTTCTTAAGAAATCACGCCTCAAACTTAAAATGCTTCTAACTCCGTAAATACACGCCGTAGAATCCTCAAAGTTGGCACATTTTTTAATCTAGTATTTCCCTTTTTAGTCTAATATAAATCATTATAATTATCGCAAGGGTTCTTGAGAAATCACGTCTCAAACCTAAAATGCTTCTAACAACTTAAATGCGTGCCATAGAAGCCTCAAAATTGGCACATTTTGTAGTTTTTCCCTTTTTATTCTAATATAAATCATTATAATTAGCGAAGGGTTCTTGAGAAATCACGTCTCAAAGCTAAAATGCTTCTAACAACGTAAATACGTGCCGTAGAAGCCTCTAAATTGGCACAATTTGTAATATATTTTTGCCCTTTTTATTATAATATAAATCATTATAATCGACGGAGGGGTTCTTGAGAAATCACGTCTCAAACTAAAAATGCTCCTAACTCCGTCAATACGCGTCGTGGAGGCCTCAAAGTTGGCACATTTTGTAAACTGTTTTTGACCTTTTAATTGCAATATAAATCATTATAATCGGCAAAAGGGTTCTTGAGAAATCACGTCTCAAAGCTAAAATGCTTCTAACAACGTAAATACGTTCCGTGGAAGCCTCAAAGTTGGCACATTTTGTAATATACTTTTGCCCTTTTTATTATAATATAAATCATTATAATCGGCGGAGGGGTTCTTGAGAAATCACGTCTCAAACTAAAAATGATCCTAACTCCGTAAATACGCGTCGTGGAGGCCTCAAATTTGGCACATTTTGTAAACTGTTTTTGCCCTTTTAATTCCAATATAAATTATTATAATCGGCAAAAGGGTTCTTGAGAAATCACGTTTCAAAGCTAAAATGCTTCTAACAACGTAAATACGTGCCGTAGAAGCCTCAAAATTGGCACATTTTGTAATATATTTTTGCCCTTTTTATTATAATATAAATCATTATAATCGGCGGAGGGGTTCTTGAGAAATCACATCTCAAACATAAAATGCTCCTAACTCCGTAAATACACACCGTAGAATCTCAAAGTTGGCACATTTTTTAATCTAGTTTTTCCCTTTTTAGTCTAATATAAATCATTATAATTAGCGCAAGGGTTCTTGAGAAATCACGTCTCAAACATAAAATGCTCCTAACTCCGTAAATACACACCGTAGAATCTCAAAGTTGGCACATTTTGTAATATATTTTTGCCCTTTTTATTATAATATAAATCATTATAATCGGCGGAGGGGTTATTGAAAAATCACGTCTCAAACTTAAAATGCTCCTTACTCCATAAATACACGACGTAGAGGCCTCAAAGTTGGCACATTTTGTAATCTAGTTTTTCCCTTTTAATTCTATTATAAATCATAATAAGCGGCGCAGGGGTTCTTGAGAAATCACGCCTCAAACTTAAAATGCTTCTAACTCCGTAAATACGCGTCGTTGAGGCCTCAAAGTTGGCACATTTCTTAATCTAGTTTTTCCCTTTTTATTCTGATTTAAATAATTATAATTAGCGCAAGGGTTCTTCACAAATCACGTCTCAAACCCAAAATGTTTCTAACAACTTAAATACGTGCCGTAGAAGCCTCAAAATTGGCACATTTTGTAATATATTTTTGCCCTTTTTATTATAATATAAATCATTATAATCGGCGCAGGGGTTATTGAAAAATCACGTCTCAAACTTAAAATGCTCCTTACTCCATAAATACACGACGTAGAGGCCTCAAAGTTGGCACATTTTGTAATCTAGTTTTTCCCTTTTAATTCTATTATAAATCATAATAAGCGGCGCAGGGGTTCTTGAGAAATCACGCCTCAAACTTAAAATGCTTCTAACTCCGTAAATACACGCCGTAGAATCCTCAAAGTTGGCACATTTTTATACCCTACACTAAGAGTGAAAGGGTATATTCAGTTTGGTACGCCGTTTGTAACACCCAGAAGGAAGCATCTCCGGTATAGAAAAGTATATATATTCTTGATCAGCATGACCTCCTGAGTCGATTTAGCGATGTCCGTCTGTCCGTCTGTCTGTCTGTCTGTTGAAATCCCTACTACTTTTAAAATTGAAGAGCTAGATAAATGAAACTTATAACTTAGATTACTAATATACCTACGCTGTATGTGCGTCTCAAACCTAAAATGCTTCTAACAAATTAAATGCGTGCCATAGAAGCCTCAAAATTGGCACATTTTGTAATATATTTTTGCCCTTTTTATCATTATAATCGGCGCAGAGGTTCTTGAGAAATCACGTGTCAAACTTAAAATGCTCCTAACTCCGTAAATACACGCCGTAGAGGCCTCAAAGTTGGCACATTTTGTAATCTAGTTTTTCCCTTTTAATTCTAGTATAAATCATAATAAGCGGCGAAGGGGTTCTTGAGAAATCACGCCTCAAACTTAAAATGCTTCTAACTCCGTAAATACACGCCGTAGAATCCTCAACGTTGGTACATTTTTAAATCTATTTTTTCCCTGTTTAGTCTAATATAAGTCATTATAATTAGCGCAAGGGTTCTTGAGAAATCACGTCTCAAAGCTAAAATGCTTCTAATAACGTAAATATGTGCCGTAGAAGCCTCAAAATTGGCACATTTTGTAATATATTTTTGCCCTTTTTATTATAATATAAATCATTATAATCGGCGTAGGGGTTCTTGAGAAATCACGTCTCAAACTAAAAATGCTCCTAACTCCGTAAATACGCGTCGTAGAGGCCTCAAAGTTGGCACATTTTGTAATCTAGTTTTTCCCTTTTAATTCTATTATAAATCATAATAAGCGGCGAAGGGGTTCTTGAGAAATCACGCCTCAAACTTAAAATGCTTCTAACTCCGTAAATACACGCCGTAGAATCCTCAAAGTTGGCACATTTTTTAATCTAGTTTTTCCCTTTTTAGTCTAATATAAATCATTATAATTAACGCAAGGGTTCTTGAGAAATCACGTCTCAAACCTAAAATGCTTCTAACAACTAAAATGCGTGCCAAAGAAGCCTCAAAATTGGCACATTTTGTAGTTTTGCCCTTTTTATTCTAATATAAATCATTATAAGGGTTCTTGAGAAATCACGCCTCAAAACTAAAATGCTTCTAACAACGTAAATACGTGCCGTAGAAGCCTCTAAATTGGCACAATTTGTAATATATTTTTGCCCTTTTTATTATAATATAAATCATTATAATCGACGGAGGGGTTCTTGAGAAATCACGTCTCAAACTAAAAATGCTCCTAACTCCGTCAATACGCGTCGTGGAGGCCTCAAAGTTGGCACATTTTGTAAACTGTTTTTGACCTTTTAATTCCAATATAAATCATTATAATCGGCAAAAGGGTTCTTGAGAAATCACGTCTCAAAGCTAAAATGCTTCTAACAACGTAAATACGTTCCGTGGAAGCCTCAAAGTTGGCACATTTTGTAATATATTTTTGCCCTTTTTATTATAACATAAATCATTATAATCGGCGGAGGGGTTCTTGAGAAATCACGTCTCAAACTAAAAATGATCCTAACTCCGTAAATACGCGTCGTGGAGGCCTCAAAGTTGGCACATTTTGTAAACTGTTTTTGCCCTTTTAATTCCAATATAAATTATTATAATCGGCAAACGGGTTCTTGAGAAATCACGTTTCAAAGCTAAAATGCTTCTAACAACGTAAATACGTGCCGTAGAAGCCTCAAAATTGGCACATTTTGTAATATATTTTTGCCCTTTTTATGATAATATAAATCATTTTAATCGGCGCAGGGGGTATTGAAAAATCACGTCTCAAACTTAAAATGCTCCTTACTCCATAAATACACGACGTAGAGGCCTCAAAGTTGGCACATTTTGTAATCTAGTTTTTTTTAATTCTTTTTTAATTCTTTTAATTCTATTATAAATCATAATAAGCGGCGAAGGGGTTCTTGAGAAATCACGCCTCAAACTTAAAATGCTTCTAACTCCGTAAATACACGCCGTATAGGCCTGGCACATTTTTTAATTTAGTTTTTCCCTTTTTATTCTAATTTAAATCATAATAAGAGGCGCAAGGGTTCTTGAGAAATCACGTATCAAACTTAAAATGCTCCTAACTCCATAAATACACGCCGTAGAATCCTCAAAGTTGGCACATTTTTAAATCTAGTTTTTCCCTTTTAATTCTAATATAAATCATAATAAGCGGCGCAGGGGTTCTTGAGAAATCACGTCTCAAACTTAAAATGCTTCTAACTCCGTAAATACACGCCGTAGAGGCCTGGCACATTTTTTAATTTAGTTTTTCCCTTTTTATTCTAATATAAATCATAATAAGAGGCGCAAGGGTTCTTGAGAAATCACGTATCA
Organism: Dryomyza anilis; assembly: GCA_951804985.1. Taxonomy (NCBI): domain Eukaryota; kingdom Metazoa; phylum Arthropoda; class Insecta; order Diptera; family Dryomyzidae; genus Dryomyza; species Dryomyza anilis. Next base: position 35,001,427 of record OX638134.1, read on the forward strand.
AACTTAAAATGCTCCTAACTCCATAAATACACGCCGTAGAATCCTCAAAGTTGGCACATTTTTAAATCTAGTTTTTCCGTTTTTAGTCTAATATAAATCATTATAATTAGCGCAAGGGTTCTTGAGAAATCACGTCTCAAACCTAAAATGCTCCTAACTCCGTAAATACACGCCGTAGAGGCCTCAAAGTTGGCACATTTTGTAATCTAGTTTTTCCCTTTTAATTCTAATATAAATCATAATAAGCGGCGCAGGGGTTCTTGAGAAATCACACCTCAAACTTAAAATGCTTCTAACTCCGTAAATACACACCGTAGAATCTTCAAAGTTGGCACATTTTTATACCCTACACTAAGAGTGAAAGGGTATATTCAGTTTGGTACGCCGTTTGTAACACCCAGAAGGAAGCATCTCCGGTATGGAAAAGTATATATATTCTTGATCAGCATGACCTCCTGAGTCGATTTACCGATGTCCGTCTGTCCGTCTGTCTGTCCGTCTGTCCGTCTGTCTGTCTGTCTGTCTGTCTGTCTGTCTGTCTGTCTGTCTGTCTGTCCGTCCGTCTGTCTGTTGAAATCCCTACTACTTTTAAAATTGAAGAGCTAGATAAATGAAACTTATAACTTAGATTACTAATATACCTACGCTGTATGTGCGTATCAAACCTAAAATGCTTCTAACAAATTAAATGCGTGCCATAGAAGCCTCAAAATTGGCACATTTTGTAATATATTTTTGCCCTTTTTATCATTATAATCGGCGCAGAGGTTCTTGAGAAATCACGTGTCAAACTTAAAATGCTCCTAACTCCGTAAATACACGCCGTAGAGGCCTCAAAGTTGGCACATTTTGTAATCTAGTTTTTCCCTTTTAATTCTAGTATAAATTATAATAAGCGGCGAAGGGGTTCTTGAGAAATCACGCCTCAAACTTAAAATGCTTCTAACTCCGTAAATACACGCCGTAGAATCCTCAAAGTTGGTACATTTTTAAATCTATTTTTTCCCTGTTTAGTCTAATATAAGTCATTATAATTAGCGCAAGGGTTCTTGAGAAATCACGTCTCAAACCTAAAATGCTCTTAACTCCATAACTACACGACGTAGAGGCCTCAAAGTTGGCACATTTTGTAATCTAGTTTTTCCCATTTAATTCTATTATAAATCATAATAAGCGGCGAAGGGGTTCTTGAGAAATCACGCCTCAAACTTAAAATGCTTCTAACTCCGTAAATACACGCCGTAGAATCCTCAAAGTTGGCACATTTTTTAATCTAGTTTTTCCCTTTTTAGTCTAATATAAATCATTATAATTAGCGCAAGGGTTCTTGAAAAATCACGTCTCAAACATAAAATGCTCCTATCTCCGTAAATATTGTCCTAGAGGCCTCACACATTGGCACATTTTGTAATCTATTTTTGACCTTTTATTTCTACTATAAATCATTATAATCGGCTCATGGGTTCATGAGAAATCACGTCTCAAACTTAAAATGCTCCTTATTCCGTAAATACGCGCCGTAGAGTTGAAGCCAATTTCTAATCTCTTTTTGCCCTTTTAATTCCAATATCATTTTAATCGGCGCAACGGCTCTTGGGGAACCACGTCGCAAACTTAAAATGCTCCTAACTCCATAAATACACGCCGTAGAGGCCTGACACATTTTTTAATCTAGTTTTTCCCTTTTTATTCTAATATAAATTATAATAAGAGGCGCAAGGGTTCTTGAGAAATCACGTCTCAAACTTAAAATGCTCCATAAATACACGACGTAGAGGCCTCAAAGTTGGCACATTTTGTAAAATGTTTTTGCCCTTTTAATTCCAATATAAATCATTATAATCGGCAAAAGGGTTCTTGAGAAATCACGTCTCAAAGCTAAAATGCTTCTAACAACGTAAATATGTGCCGTAGAAGCCTCAAAATTGGCACATTTTGTAATATATTTTTGCCCTTTTTATTATAATATAAATCATTATAATCGGCGCAGGGGTTCTTGAGAAATCACGTCTCAAACTAAAAATGCTCCTAACTCCGTAAATACGCGTCGTAGAGGCCTCAAAGTTGGCACATTTTGTAATCTAGTTTTTCCCTTTTAATTCTATTATAAATCATAATAAGCGGCGAAGGGGTTCTTGAGAAATCACGCCTCAAACTTAAAATGCTTCTAACTCCGTAAATACACGCCGTAGAATCCTCAAAGTTGGCACATTTTTTAATCTAGTTTTTCCCTTTTTAGTCTAATATAAATCATTATAATTAACGCAAGGGTTCTTGAGAATTCACGTCTCAAACCTAAAATGCTTCTAACAACTTAAATGCGTGCCATAGAAGCCTCAAAATTGGCACATTTTGTAGTTTTGCCCTTTTTATTCTACTATAAATCATTATAAGGGTTCTTGAGAAATCACGCCTCAAAGCTAAAATGCTTCTAACAACGTAAATACGTGCCGTAGAAGCCTCTAAATTGGCACAATTTGTAATATATTTTTGCCCTTTTTATTATAATATAAATCATTATAATCGACGGAGGGGTTCTTGAGAAATCACGTCTCAAACTAAAAATGCTCCTAACTCCGTCAATACGCGTCGTGGAGGCCTCAAAGTTGGCACATTTTGTAAACTGTTTTTGACCTTTTAATTCCAATATAAATCATTATAATCGGCAAAAGGGTTCTTGAGAAATCACGTCTCAAAGCTAAAATGCTTCTAACAACGTAAATACGTTCCGTGGAAGCCTCAAAGTTGGCACATTTTGTAATATATTTTTGCCCTTTTTATTATAACATAAATCATTATAATCGGCGGAGGGGTTCTTGAGAAATCACGTCTCAAACTAAAAATGATCCTAACTCCGTAAATACGCGTCGTGGAGGCCTCAAAGTTGGCACATTTTGTAAACTGTTTTTGCCCTTTTAATTCCAATATAAATTATTATAATCGGCAAACGGGTTCTTGAGAAATCACGTTTCAAAGCTAAAATGCTTCTAACAACGTAAATACGTGCCGTAGAAGCCTCAAAATTGGCACATTTTGTAATATATTTTTGCCCTTTTTATGATAATATAAATCATTATAATCGGCGCAGGGGTTATTGAAAAATCACGTCTCAAACTTAAAATGCTCCTTACTCCATAAATACACGACGTAGAGGCCTCAAAGTTGGCACATTTTGTAATCTAGTTTTTCCCTTTTAATTCTATTATAAATCATAATAAGCGGCGAGGGGTTCTTGAGAAATCACGCCTCAAACTTAAAATGCTTCTAACTCCGTAAATACACGCCGTAGAGGCCTGGCACATTTTTTAATTTAGTTTTTCCCTTTTTATTCTAATATAAATCATAATAAGAGGCGCAAGGGTTCTTGAGAAATCACGTATCAAACTTAAAATGCTCCTAACTCCATAAATACACGCCGTAGAATCCTCAAAGTTGGCACATTTTTAAATCTAGTTTTTCCCTTTTAATTCCAATATAAATCATAATAAGCGGCGCAGGCGTTCTTGAGAAATCACGTCTCAAACTTAAAATGCTCCTAACTCCGTAAATACACGCCGTAGAGGCCTGGCACATTTTTATACCCTACACTAAGAGTGAAAGGGTATATTCAGTTTGGTACGCCGTTTGTAACACCCAGAAGGAAGCATCTCCGGTATGGAAAAGTATATATATTCTTGATCAGCATGACCTTCTGAGTCGATTTAGCGATGTCCGTCTGTCCGGCTGTCTGTCCGTCTGTCTGTCCGTCTGTCTGTCTGTTGAAATCCCTACTACTTTTAAAATTGAAGAGCTAGATAAATGAAACTTATAACTTTGATTACTAATATACCTACGCTGTATGTGCGAAAAACATTTTGTAGTTTTGCCCTTTTTATTCTAATATAAATCATTATAAGGGTTCTTGAGAAATCACGCCTCAAAGCTAAAATGCTTCTAACAACGTAAATACGTGCCGTAGAAGCCTCTAAATTGGCACAATTTGTAATATATTTTTGCCCTTTTTATTATAATATAAATCATTATAATCGACGGAGGGGTTCTTGAGAAATCACGTCTCAAACTAAAAATGCTCCTAACTCCGTCAATACGCGTCGTGGAGGCCTCAAAGTTGGCACATTTTGTAAACTGTTTTTGACCTTTTAATTCCAATATAAATCATTATAATCGGCAAAAGGGTTCTTGAGAAATCACGTCTCAAAGCTAAAATGCTTCTAACAACGTAAATACGTTCCGTGGAAGCCTCAAAGTTGGCACATTTTGTAATATATTTTTGCCCTTTTTATTATAACATAAATCATTATAATCGGCGGAGGGGTTCTTGAGAAATCACGTCTCAAACTAAAAATGATCCTAACTCCGTAAATACGCGTCGTGGAGGCCTCAAAGTTGGCACATTTTGTAAACTGTTTTTGCCCTTTTAATTCCAATATAAATTATTATAATCGGCAAACGGGTTCTTGAGAAATCACGTTTCAAAGCTAAAATGCTTCTAACAACGTAAATACGTGCCGTAGAAGCCTCAAAATTGGCACATTTTGTAATATATTTTTGCCCTTTTTATGATAATATAAATCATTTTAATCGGCGCAGGGGGTATTGAAAAATCACGTCTCAAACTTAAAATGCTCCTTACTCCATAAATACACGACGTAGAGGCCTCAAAGTTGGCACATTTTGTAATCTAGTTTTTTTTAATTCTTTTTTAATTCTTTTAATTCTATTATAAATCATAATAAGCGGCGAAGGGGTTCTTGAGAAATCACGCCTCAAACTTAAAATGCTTCTAACTCCGTAAATACACGCCGTATAGGCCTGGCACATTTTTTAATTTAGTTTTTCCCTTTTTATTCTAATTTAAATCATAATAAGAGGCGCAAGGGTTCTTGAGAAATCACGTATCAAACTTAAAATGCTCCTAACTCCATAAATACACGCCGTAGAATCCTCAAAGTTGGCACATTTTTAAATCTAGTTTTTCCCTTTTAATTCTAATATAAATCATAATAAGCGGCGCAGGGGTTCTTGAGAAATCACGTCTCAAACTTAAAATGCTTCTAACTCCGTAAATACACGCCGTAGAGGCCTGGCACATTTTTTAATTTAGTTTTTCCCTTTTTATTCTAATATAAATCATAATAAGAGGCGCAAGGGTTCTTGAGAAATCACGTATCAAACTTAAAATGCTCCTAACTCCATAAATACACGCCGTAGAATCCTCAAAGTTGGCACATTTTTAAATCTAGTTTTTCCGTTTTTAGTCTAATATAAATCATTATAATTAGCGCAAGGGTTCTTGAGAAATCACGTCTCAAACCTAAAATGCTCCTAACTCCGTAAATACACGCCGTAGAGGCCTCAAAGTTGGCACATTTTGTAATCTAGTTTTTCCCTTTTAATTCTAATATAAATCATAATAAGCGGCGCAGGGGTTCTTGAGAAATCACACCTCAAACTTAAAATGCTTCTAACTCCGTAAATACACACCGTAGAATCTTCAAAGTTGGCACATTTTTATACCCTACACTAAGAGTGAAAGGGTATATTCAGTTTGGTACGCCGTTTGTAACACCCAGAAGGAAGCATCTCCGATATGGAAAAGTATATATATTCTTGATCAGCATGACCTCCTGAGTCGATTTGTCTGTCTGTTGAAATCCCTACTACTTTTAAAATTGAAGAGCTAGATAAATGAAACTTATAACTTAGATTACTAATATACCTACGCTGTATGTTTCTAACAACTTAAATACGTGCCGTAGAAGCCTCAAAATTGGCACATTTTGTAATATATTTTTGCCCTTTTTATTATAATATAAATCATTATAATCGGCGCAGGGGTTATTGAAAAATCACGTCTCAAACTTAAAATGCTCCTTACTCCATAAATACACGACGTAGAGGCCTCAAAGTTGGCACATTTTGTAATCTAGTTTTTCCCTTTTAATTCTATTATAAATCATAATAAGCGGCGCAGGGGTTCTTGAGAAATCACGCCTCAAACTTAAAATGCTTCTAACTCCGTAAATACACGCCGTAGAATCCTCAAAGTTGGCACATTTTTATACCCTACACTAAGAGTGAAAGGGTATATTCAGTTTGGTACGCCGTTTGTAACACCCAGAAGGAAGCATCTCCGGTATGGAAAAGTATATATATTCTTGATCAGCATGACCTCCTGAGTCGATTTAGCGATGTCCGTCTGTCCGTCTGTCTGTCCGTCTGTCCGTCTGTCTGTCTGTCTGTCTGTCTGTCTGTCCGTCTGTCTGTTGAAATCCCTACTACTTTTAAAATTGAAGAGCTAGATAAATGAAACTTATAACTTAGATTACTAATATACCTACGCTGTATGTGCGTATCAAACCTAAAATGCTTCTAACAAATTAAATGCGTGCCATAGAAGCCTCAAAATTGGCACATTTTGTAATATATTTTTGCCCTTTTTATCATTATAATCGGCGCAGAGGTTCTTGAGAAATCACGTGTCAAACTTAAAATGCTCCTAACTCCGTAAATACACGCCGTAGAGGCCTCAAAGTTGGCACATTTTGTAATCTAGTTTTTCCCTTTTAATTCTAGTATAAATCATAATAAGCGGCGAAGGGGTTCTTGAGAAATCACGCCTCAAACTTAAAATGCTTCTAACTCCGTAAATACACGCCGTAGAATCCTCAAAGTTGGTACATTTTTAAATCTATTTTTTCCCTGTTTAGTCTAATATAAGTCATTATAATTAGCGCAAGGGTTCTTGAGAAATCACGTCTCAAACCTAAAATGCTCTTAACTCCATAACTACACGACGTAGAGGCCTCAAAGTTGGCACATTTTGTAATCTAGTTTTTCCCATTTAATTCTATTATAAATCATAATAAGCGGCGAAGGGGTTCTTGAGAAATCACGCCTCAAACTTAAAATGCTTCTAACTCCGTAAATACACGCCGTAGAATCCTCAAAGTTGGCACATTTTTTAATCTAGTTTTTCCCTTTTTAGTCTAATATAAATCATTATAATTAGCGCAAGGGTTCTTGAGAAATCACGTCTCAAACATAAAATGCTCCTATCTCCGTAAATATTGTCCTAGAGGCCTCACACATTGGCACATTTTGTAATCTATTTTTGACCTTTTATTTCTACTATAAATCATTATAATCGGCTCATGGGTTCATGAGAAATCACGTCTCAAACTTAAAATGCTCCTTATTCCGTAAATACGCGCCGTAGAGTTGAAGCCAATTTCTAATCTCTTTTTGCCCTTTTAATTCCAATATCATTTTAATCGGCGCAACGGCTCTTGGGGAACCACGTCGCAAACTTAAAATGCTCCTAACTCCATAAATACACGCCGTAGAGGCCTGACACATTTTTTAATCTAGTTTTTCCCTTTTTATTCTAATATAAATTATAATAAGAGGCGCAAGGGTTCTTGAGAAATCACGTCTCAAACTTAAAATGCTCCATAAATACACGACGTAGAGGCCTCAAAGTTGGCACATTTTGTAAAATGTTTTTGCCCTTTTAATTCCAATATAAATCATTATAATCGGCAAATGGGTTCTTGAGAAATCACGTCTCAAAGCTAAAATGCTTCTAACAACGTAAATATGTGCCGTAGAAGCCTCAAAATTGGCACATTTTGTAATATATTTTTGCCCTTTTTATTATAATATAAATCATTATAATCGGCGCAGGGGTTCTTGAGAAATCACGTCTCAAACTAAAAATGCTCCTAACTCCGTAAATACGCGTCGTAGAGGCCTCAAAGTTGGCACATTTTGTAATCTAGTTTTTCCCTTTTAATTCTATTATAAATCATAATAAGCGGCGAAGGGGTTCTTGAGAAATCACGCCTCAAACTTAAAATGCTTCTAACTCCGTAAATACACGCCGTAGAATCCTCAAAGTTGGCACATTTTTTAATCTAGTTTTTCCCTTTTTAGTCTAATATAAATCATTATAATTAACGCAAGGGTTCTTGAGAATTCACGTCTCAAACCTAAAATGCTTCTAACAACTTAAATGCGTGCCATAGAAGCCTCAAAATTGGCACATTTTGTAGTTTTGCCCTTTTTATTCTACTATAAATCATTATAAGGGTTCTTGAGAAATCACGCCTCAAAGCTAAAATGCTTCTAACAACGTAAATACGTGCCGTAGAAGCCTCTAAATTGGCACAATTTGTAATATATTTTTGCCCTTTTTATTATAATATAAATCATTATAATCGACGGAGGGGTTCTTGAGAAATCACGTCTCAAACTAAAAATGCTCCTAACTCCGTCAATACGCGTCGTGGAGGCCTCAAAGTTGGCACATTTTGTAAACTGTTTTTGACCTTTTAATTCCAATATAAATCATTATAATCGGCAAAAGGGTTCTTGAGAAATCACGTCTCAAAGCTAAAATGCTTCTAACAACGTAAATACGTTCCGTGGAAGCCTCAAAGTTGGCACATTTTGTAATATATTTTTGCCCTTTTTATTATAACATAAATCATTATAATCGGCGGAGGGGTTCTTGAGAAATCACGTCTCAAACTAAAAATGATCCTAACTCCGTAAATACGCGTCGTGGAGGCCTCAAAGTTGGCACATTTTGTAAACTGTTTTTGCCCTTTTAATTCCAATATAAATTATTATAATCGGCAAACGGGTTCTTGAGAAATCACGTTTCAAAGCTAAAATGCTTCTAACAACGTAAATACGTGCCGTAGAAGCCTCAAAATTGGCACATTTTGTAATATATTTTTGCCCTTTTTATGATAATATAAATCATTATAATCGGCGCAGGGGTTATTGAAAAATCACGTCTCAAACTTAAAATGCTCCTTACTCCATAAATACACGACGTAGAGGCCTCAAAGTTGGCACATTTTGTAATCTAGTTTTTCCCTTTTAATTCTATTATAAATCATAATAAGCGGCGAGGGGTTCTTGAGAAATCACGCCTCAAACTTAAAATGCTTCTAACTCCGTAAATACACGCCGTAGAGGCCTGGCACATTTTTTAATTTAGTTTTTCCCTTTTTATTCTAATATAAATCATAATAAGAGGCGCAAGGGTTCTTGAGAAATCACGTATCAAACTTAAAATGCTCCTAACTCCATAAATACACGCCGTAGAATCCTCAAAGTTGGCACATTTTTAAATCTAGTTTTTCCCTTTTAATTCCAATATAAATCATAATAAGCGGCGCAGGCGTTCTTGAGAAATCACGTCTCAAACTTAAAATGCTCCTAACTCCGTAAATACACGCCGTAGAGGCCTGGCACATTTTTATACCCTACACTAAGAGTGAAAGGGTATATTCAGTTTGGTACGCCGTTTGTAACACCCAGAAGGAAGCATCTCCGGTATGGAAAAGTATATATATTCTTGATCAGCATGACCTTCTGAGTCGATTTAGCGATGTCCGTCTGTCCGTCTGTCCGGCTGTCTGTCCGTCTGTCTGTCCGTCTGTCTGTCTGTTGAAATCCCTACTACTTTTAAAATTGAAGAGCTAGATAAATGAAACTTATAACTTTGATTACTAATATACCTACGCTGTATGTGCGAAAAAATAGGCGAGATCGGTCCATTGTGACCTATGATCCGACCACTTATGTTCAAATACCTCATATAAAATGTATATATAAAGATCAATTTTTATGTATACGTGCTTAGGTAAACTTTTTTGGTCAAATATATATTGACATCATGCTCAAGTACGTGATAATAATGTTTTCCGTCGAAAAGACCTGTGGTTCATTAAAAAAAAAATCGAAATTCGGTACACCTACCCATTTGTAAATATGGGTATCAAATGAATGGAAATTCTTCAGCGATTGAATGTTTGTAGTTATTTTCAGGATTCGTATACCCTGGTGACCTATATATCTCTTTGAATGGTAACCACACATATGTGTAGGGTATTTATAGTCGGCTTAGACCGACTATAATTTTGATAATCCTAACTATCATAATTACACCTACTTTAAAATTTCCCATGTGATCTAACCTTCCCAACTGGTTTAATTTAGTTTTTCCCTTTTTATTCTAATATAAATCATAATAAGAGGCGCAAGGGTTCTTGAGAAATCACGTATCAAACTTAAAATGCTCCTAACTCCATAAATACACGCCGTAGAATCCTCAAAGTTGGCACATTTTTAAATCTCGTTTTTCCGTTTTTAGTCTAATATAAATCATTATAATTAGCGCAAGGGTTCTTGAGAAATCACGTCTCAAACCTAAAATGCTCCAACTCCGTAAATACACGCCGTTTAGGCCTCAAAGTTGGCACATTTTGTAATCTAGTTTTTCCCTTTTAATTCTAATATAAATCATAATAAGCGGCGCAGGGGTTCTTGAGAAATCACGCCTCAAACTTAAAATGCTTCTAACTCCGTAAATACACGCCGTAGAATCCTCAAAGTTGGCACATTTTTATACCCTACACTAAGAGTGAAAGGGTATATTCAGTTTGGTACGCCGTTTGTAACACCCAGAAGGAAGCATCTCCGATATGGAAAAGTATATATATTCTTGATCAGCATGACCTCCTGAGTCGATTTGTCGGTCTGTTGAAATCCCTACTACTTTTAAAATTGAAGAGCTAGATAAATGAAACTTATAACTTAGATTACTAATATACCTACGTTGTATGTGCGAAAAAATTGGCGAGATCGGTCCATTGTGACCTATGATCCGACCACTTATGTTGAAATACCTCATATAAAATGTACATATAAAGATCAATTTTTATGTATACGTGCTTAGGTAAACTTTTTTGCTCAAATATATATTGACATCATGCTCAAATACATGATAATAATGTTTTCCGGCGAAAAGACTTGTGGTTCACAAAAAAAATCGAAATTCGGTACACCTACCCATTTGTAAATATGGGTATCAAATGAATGGAAATTCTTCAGCGATTGAATGTTTGTAGTTATTTTCAGGATTCGTATACCCTGGTGACCTATATATCACTTTGAATGGTAACCACACATATGTGTAGGGTATTTATAGTCGGCTTAGACCGACTATAATTTTGATAATCCTAACTATCATAATTACACCTACTTTAAAATTTCCCATGTGATTTAACCTTCCCAACTGGTTTAATCTAGTTTTTCCCTTTTTAGTCTAATATAAATCATTATAATTAGCGCAAGGGTTCTTGAGAAATCACGTCTCAAACATAAAATGCTCCTAACTCCGTAAATATTGTCCTAGAGGCCTCAAAGTTGGCACATTTTGTAATCTATTTTGACCTTTTATTTCTACTATAAATCATTATAATCGGCTCATGGGTTCATGAGAAATCACGTCTCAAACTTAAAATGCTCCTTAGTCCGTAAATACGCGCCGTAGAGGCCTCAAAGTTGGCACATTTTTTAATCTAGTTTTGCCCTTTTAATTCTAATATACCTATTATAATCGGCCTAGGGTTCTTGAGAAATCACGTCACAAACTTAGAATGCTCCTAACTCCGTAAATACACGCCGTAGAGTTGAAGCCACTTTCTAATCTCTTTTTGCCCTTTTAATTCCAATATCATTTTAATCGGCGCAACGGCTCTTGGGGAACCACGTCGCAAACTTAAAATGCTCCTAACTCCGTAAATACGCGTCGTGGAGGCCTCAAAGTTGGCACATTTTGTAAACTGTTTTTGCCCTTTTAATTCCAATATAAATTATTATAATCGGCAAAAGGGTTCTTGAGAAATCACATCTCAAACTAAAAATGCTCCTAACTCCGTAAATACGCGTCGTTGAGGCCTCAAAGTTGGCACATTTCTTAATCTAGTTTTTCCCTTTTTATTCTGATATAAATAATTCTAATTAGCGCAAGGGTTCTTGAGAAATCACGTCTCAAAGCTAAAATGCTTCTAACAACGTAAATACGTGCCGTAGAAGCCTCAAAATTGGCACATTTTGTAATATATTTTTGCCCTTTTTATTATAATATAAATCATTATAATCGGCGGAGGGGTTCTTGAGAAATCACATCTCAAACTAAAAATGCTCCTAACTCCGTAAATACGCGTCGTTGAGGCCTCAAAGTTAGCACATTTCTTAATCTAGTTTTTCCCTTTTTATTCTGATATGAATAATTCTAATTAGCGCAAGGGTTCTTGAGAAATCACGTCTCAAAGCTAAAATGCTTCTAACAACGTAAATACGTGCCGTAGAAGCCTCAAAATTGGCACATTTTGTAATATATTTTTGCCCTTTTTATTATAATATAAATCATTATAATCGGCGCAGGGGTTCTTGAGAAATCACGTCTCAAACTAAAAATGCTCCTAACTACGTAAATACGCGTCGTAGAGGCCTCAAAGTTGGCACATTTTGTAATCTAGTTTTTCCCTTTTAATTCTAATATAAATCATAATAAGCGGCGAAGGGGTTCTTGAGAAATCACGCCTCAAACTTAAAATGCTCCTAATTTCGTAAATACACGCCGTAGAGGCCTCAAAGTTGGCACATTTTGTAATATATTTTTTCCCTTTTTATTCTAATATAAATTATTATAATTCGCGCAAGGGTTCTTAAGAAATAACGTCTCAAACCTAAAATGCTTCTAACAACGTAAATGCGTGCCGTAGAAGCCTCAAAATTGGAACATTTTGTAATATATTTTTGCCATTTTTATTATAATATAAATCATTATAATCGGCGCAGGGGTTCTTGAGAAATCACGTCTCAAACTATAAATGATCCTAACTCCGTAAATACACACCGTAGAGGCCTCAAAGTTGGCACATTTTGTAATCTAGTTTTTCCCTTTTTATTCTAATATAAATTATTATAATTCGCGCAAGGGTTCTTAAGAAATCACGTCTCAAACCTAAAATGCTTCTAACAACGTAAATGCGTGCCGTAGAAGCCTCAAAATTGGAACATTTTGTAATATATTTTTGCCATTTTTATTATAATATAAATCATTATAATCGGCGCAGGGGTTCTTGAGAAATCACGTCTCAAACTTAAAATGATCCTAACTCCGTAAATACACACCGTAGAGGCCTCAAAGTTGGCACATTTTGTAATCTAGTTTTTCCCTTTTAATTCTAATATAAATCATAATAAGCGGCGAAGGGGTTCTTGAGAAATCACGCCTCAAACTTAAAATGCTTCTAACTCCGTAAATACACGCCGTAGAATCCTCAAAGTTAGCACATTTTTTAATCTAGTTTTTCCCTTTTTAGTCTAATATAAATCATTATAATTAGCGCAAGGGTTCTTGAGAAATCACGTCTCAAACATAAAATGCTCCTAACTCCGTAAATATTGTCCTAGAGGCCTCAAAGTTGGCACATTTTGTAATCTATTTTTGACCTTTTATTTCTACTATAAATCATTATAATCGGCTCATGGGTTCATGAGAAATCACGTCTCAAACTTAAAATGCTCCATACTCCGTAAATACGCGCCGTAGAGGCCTCAAAGTTGGCACATTTTTTAATCTAGTTTTGCCCTTTTTATTCTAATATACCTATTATAATCGGCCAAGGGTTCTTGAGAAATCACGTCACAAACTTAGAATGCTCCTAACTCCGTAACTACGCGCCGTAGAGTTGAGGCCACTTTCTAATCTCTTTTTGCCCTTTTAATTCCAATATCATTTTAATCGGCGCAACGGCTCTTGGGGAACCACGTCGCAAACTTAAAATGCTCCTAACTCCATAAATACACGCCGAAAAGGCCTGGCACGTTTTTTAATCGAGTTTTTCCCTTTTTATTCTTTGAAAAAATCACGTTATTGAAAAATCACGTCTCAAACTTAAAATGCTCCTAACTCCGTAAATACGCGTCGTAGAGGCCTCAAAGTTGGCACATTTTGTAATCTAGTTTTTCCCTTTTAATTCTATTATAAATCATAATAAGCGGCGAAGGGGTTCTTGAGAAATCACGCCTCAAACTTAAAATGCTTCTAACTCCGTAAATACACGCCGTAGAATCCTCAAAGTTAACACATTTTTTAATCTAGTTTTTCCATTTTTAGTCTAATATAAATCATTATAATTAGCGCACGGGTTCTTGAGAAATCACGTCTCAAACCTAAAATGCTCTTAACTCCATAACTACACGCCGTAGAGGCCTCAAAGTTGGCACATTTTTTAATCTAGTTTTTCCCTTTTTATTCTAATATAAATTATTATAATTAGCGCAAGGGTTCTTAAGAAATCACGTCTCAAACCTAAAATGCTTCTAACAACGTAAATGCGTGCCGTAGAAGCCTCAAAATTGGAACATTTTGTAATATATTTTTGCCATTTTTATTATAATATAAATCATTATAATCGGCGCAGGGGTTCTTGAGAAATCACGTCTCAAACTTAAAATGATCCTAACTCCGTAAATACACACCGTAGAGGCCTCAAAGTTGGCACATTTTGTAATCTAGTTTTTCCCTTTTAATTCTAATATAAATCATAATAAGCGGCGAAGGAGTTCTTGAGAAATCACGCCTCAAACTTAAAATGCTTCTAACTCCGTAAATACACGCCGTAGAATCCTCAAAGTTAGCACATTTTTTAATCTAGTTTTTCCCTTTTTAGTCTAATATAAATCATTATAATTAGCGCAAGGGTTCTTGAGAAATCACGTCTCAAACATAAAATGCTCCTAACTCCGTAAATATTGTCCTAGAGGCCTCAAAGTTGGCACATTTTGTAATCTATTTTTGACCTTTTATTTCTACTATAAATCATTATAATCGGCTCATGGGTTCATGAGAAATCACGTCTCAAACTTAAAATGCTCCATACTCCGTAAATACGCGCCGTAGAGGCCTCAAAGTTGGCACATTTTTTAATCTAGTTTTGCCCTTTTTATTCTAATATACCTATTATAATCGGCCAAGGGTTCTTGAGAAATCACGTCACAAACTTAGAATGCTCCTAACTCCGTAACTACGCGCCGTAGAGTTGAGGCCACTTTCTAATCTCTTTTTGCCCTTTTAATTCCAATATCATTTTAATCGGCGCAACGGCTCTTGGGGAACCACGTCGCAAACTTAAAATGCTCCTAACTCCATAAATACACGCCGAAAAGGCCTGGCACGTTTTTTAATCGAGTTTTTCCCTTTTTATTCTTTGAAAAAATCACGTTATTGAAAAATCACGTCTCAAACTTAAAATGCTCCTAACTCCGTAAATACGCGTCGTAGAGGCCTCAAAGTTGGCACATTTTGTAATCTAGTTTTTCCCTTTTAATTCTATTATAAATCATAATAAGCGGCGAAGGGGTTCTTGAGAAATCACGCCTCAAACTTAAAATGCTTCTAACTCCGTAAATACACGCCGTAGAATCCTCAAAGTTAACACATTTTTTAATCTAGTTTTTCCATTTTTAGTCTAATATAAATCATTATAATTAGCGCACGGGTTCTTGAGAAATCACGTCTCAAACCTAAAATGCTCTTAACTCCATAACTACACGCCGTAGAGGCCTCAAAGTTGGCACATTTTTTAATCTAGTTTTTCCCTTTTTATTCTAATATAAATTATTATAATTAGCGCAAGGGTTCTTAAGAAATCACGTCTCAAACCTAAAATGCTTCTAACAACGTAAATGCGTGCCGTAGAAGCCTCAAAATTGGAACATTTTGTAATATATTTTTGCCATTTTTATTATAATATAAATCATTATAATCGGCGCAGGGGTTCTTGAGAAATCACGTCTCAAACTTAAAATGATCCTAACTCCGTAAATACACACCGTAGAGGCCTCAAAGTTGGCACATTTTGTAATCTAGTTTTTCCCTTTTAATTCTAATATAAATCATAATAAGCGGCGAAGGAGTTCTTGAGAAATCACGCCTCAAACTTAAAATGCTTCTAACTCCGTAAATACACGCCGTAGAATCCTCAAAGTTAGCACATTTTTTAATCTAGTTTTTCCCTTTTTAGTCTAATATAAATCATTATAATTAGCGCAAGGGTTCTTGAGAAATCACGTCTCAAACATAAAATGCTCCTAACTCCGTAAATATTGTCCTAGAGGCCTCAAAGTTGGCACATTTTGTAATCTATTTTTGACCTTTTATTTCTACTATAAATCATTATAATCGGCTCATGGGTTCATGAGAAATCACGTCTCAAACTTAAAATGCTCCATACTCCGTAAATACGCGCCGTAGAGGCCTCAAAGTTGGCACATTTTTTAATCTAGTTTTGCCCTTTTTATTCTAATATACCTATTATAATCGGCCAAGGGTTCTTGAGAAATCACGTCACAAACTTAGAATGCTCCTAACTCCGTAACTACGCGCCGTAGAGTTGAGGCCACTTTCTAATCTCTTTTTGCCCTTTTAATTCCAATATCATTTTAATCGGCGCAACGGCTCTTGGGGAACCACGTCGCAAACTTAAAATGCTCCTAACTCCATAAATACACGCCGAAAAGGCCTGGCACGTTTTTTAATCGAGTTTTTCCCTTTTTATTCTTTGAAAAAATCACGTTATTGAAAAATCACGTCTCAAACTTAAAATGCTCCTAACTCCGTAAATACGCGTCGTAGAGGCCTCAAAGTTGGCACATTTTGTAATCTAGTTTTTCCCTTTTAATTCTATTATAAATCATAATAAGCGGCGAAGGGGTTCTTGAGAAATCACGCCTCAAACTTAAAATGCTTCTAACTCCGTAAATACACGCCGTAGAATCCTCAAAGTTAACACATTTTTTAATCTAGTTTTTCCCTTTTTAGTCTAATATAAATCATTATAATTAGCGCACGGGTTCTTGAGAAATCACGTCTCAAACCTAAAATGCTCTTAACTCCATAACTACACGCCGTAGAGGCCTCAAAGTTGGCACATTTTTTAATCTAGTTTTTCCCTTTTTATTCTAATATAAATTATTATAATTAGCGCAAGGGTTCTTAAGAAATCACGTCTCAAACCTAAAATGCTTCTAACAACGTAAATGCGTGCCGTAGAAGCCTCAAAATTGAAACATTTTGTAATATATTTTTGCCATTTTTATTATAATATAAATCATTATAATCGGCGCAGGGGTTCTTGAGAAATCACGTCTCAAACTTAAAATGATCCTAACTCCGTAAATACACACCGTAGAGGCCTCAAAGTTGGCACATTTTATAATCTAGTTTTTCCCTTTTAATTCTAATATAAATCATAATAAGCGGCGAATGGGTTCTTGAGAAATCACGCCTCAAACTTAAAATGCTTCTAACTCCGTAAATACACGCCGTAGAATCCTCAAAGTTAGCACATTTTTTAATCTAGTTTTTCCCTTTTAATTCTAATATAAATCATAATAAGCGGCGAAGGAGTTCTTGAGAAATCACGCCTCAAACTTAAAATGCTTCTAACTCCGTAAATACACGCCGTAGAATCCTCAAAGTTAGCACATTTTTTAATCTAGTTTTTCCCTTTTTAGTCTAATATAAATCATTATAATTAGCGCAAGGGTTCTTGAGAAATCACGTCTCAAACATAAAATGCTCCTAACTCCGTAAATATTGTCCTAGAGGCCTCAAAGTTGGCACATTTTGTAATCTATTTTTGACCTTTTATTTCTACTATAAATCATTATAATCGGCTCATGGGTTCATGAGAAATCACGTCTCAAACTTAAAATGCTCCATACTCCGTAAATACGCGCCGTAGAGGCCTCAAAGTTGGCACATTTTTTAATCTAGTTTTGCCCTTTTTATTCTAATATACCTATTATAATCGGCCAAGGGTTCTTGAGAAATCACGTCACAAACTTAGAATGCTCCTAACTCCGTAACTACGCGCCGTAGAGTTGAGGCCACTTTCTAATCTCTTTTTGCCCTTTTAATTCCAATATCATTTTAATCGGCGCAACGGCTCTTGGGGAACCACGTCGCAAACTTAAAATGCTCCTAACTCCATAAATACACGCCGAAAAGGCCTGGCACGTTTTTTAATCGAGTTTTTCCCTTTTTATTCTTTGAAAAAATCACGTTATTGAAAAATCACGTCTCAAACTTAAAATGCTCCTAACTCCGTAAATACGCGTCGTAGAGGCCTCAAAGTTGGCACATTTTGTAATCTAGTTTTTCCCTTTTAATTCTACTATAAATCATAATAAGCGGCGAAGGGGTTCTTGAGAAATCACGCCTCAAACTTAAAATGCTTCTAACTCCGTAAATACACGCCGTAGAATCCTCAAAGTTAACACATTTTTTAATCTAGTTTTTCCATTTTTAGTCTAATATAAATCATTATAATTAGCGCACGGGTTCTTGAGAAATCACGTCTCAAACCTAAAATGCTCTTAACTCCATAACTACACGCCGTAGAGGCCTCAAAGTTGGCACATTTTTTAATCTAGTTTTTCCCTTTTTATTCTAATATAAATTATTATAATTAGCGCAAGGGTTCTTAAGAAATCACGTCTCAAACCTAAAATGCTTCTAACAACGTAAATGCGTGCCGTAGAAGCCTCAAAATTGGAACATTTTGTAATATATTTTTGCCATTTTTATTATAATATAAATCATTATAATCGGCGCAGGGGTTCTTGAGAAATCACGTCTCAAACTTAAAATGATCCTAACTCCGTAAATACACACCGTAGAGGCCTCAAAGTTGGCACATTTTGTAATCTAGTTTTTCCCTTTTAATTCTAATATAAATCATAATAAGCGGCGAAGGAGTTCTTGAGAAATCACGCCTCAAACTTAAAATGCTTCTAACTCCGTAAATACACGCCGTAGAATCCTCAAAGTTAGCACATTTTTTAATCTAGTTTTTCCCTTTTTAGTCTAATATAAATCATTATAATTAGCGCAAGGGTTCTTGAGAAATCACGTCTCAAACATAAAATGCTCCTAACTCCGTAAATATTGTCCTAGAGGCCTCAAAGTTGGCACATTTTGTAATCTATTTTTGACCTTTTATTTCTACTATAAATCATTATAATCGGCTCATGGGTTCATGAGAAATCACGTCTCAAACTTAAAATGCTCCATACTCCGTAAATACGCGCCGTAGAGGCCTCAAAGTTGGCACATTTTTTAATCTAGTTTTGCCCTTTTTATTCTAATATACCTATTATAATCGGCCAAGGGTTCTTGAGAAATCACGTCACAAACTTAGAATGCTCCTAACTCCGTAACTACGCGCCGTAGAGTTGAGGCCACTTTCTAATCTCTTTTTGCCCTTTTAATTCCAATATCATTTTAATCGGCGCAACGGCTCTTGGGGAACCACGTCGCAAACTTAAAATGCTCCTAACTCCATAAATACACGCCGAAAAGGCCTGGCACGTTTTTTAATCGAGTTTTTCCCTTTTTATTCTTTGAAAAAATCACGTTATTGAAAAATCACGTCTCAAACTTAAAATGCTCCTAACTCCGTAAATACGCGTCGTAGAGGCCTCAAAGTTGGCACATTTTGTAATCTAGTTTTTCCCTTTTAATTCTATTATAAATCATAATAAGCGGCGAAGGGGTTCTTGAGAAATCACGCCTCAAACTTAAAATGCTTCTAACTCCGTAAATACACGCCGTAGAATCCTCAAAGTTAACACATTTTTTAATCTAGTTTTTCCCTTTTTAGTCTAATATAAATCATTATAATTAGCGCACGGGTTCTTGAGAAATCACGTCTCAAACCTAAAATGCTCTTAACTCCATAACTACACGCCGTAGAGGCCTCAAAGTTGGCATATTTTTTAATCTAGTTTTTCCCTTTTTATTCTAATATAAATTATTATAATTAGCGCAAGGGTTCTTAAGAAATCACGTCTCAAACCTAAAATGCTTCTAACAACGTAAATGCGTGCCGTAGAAGCCTCAAAATTGAAACATTTTGTAATATATTTTTGCCATTTTTATTATAATATAAATCATTATAATCGGCGCAGGGGTTCTTGAGAAATCACGTCTCAAACTTAAAATGATCCTAACTCCGTAAATACACACCGTAGAGGCCTCAAAGTTGGCACATTTTATAATCTAGTTTTTCCCTTTTAATTCTAATATAAATCATAATAAGCGGCGAATGGGTTCTTGAGAAATCACGCCTCAAACTTAAAATGCTTCTAACTCCGTAAATACACGCCGTAGAATCCTCAAAGTTAGCACATTTTTTAATCTAGTTTTTCCCTTTTTAGTCTAATATAAATCAGGCCTCAAAGTTGGCACATTTTGTAAACTGTTTTTGCCCTTTTAATTCCAATATAAATTATTATAATCGGCAAAAGGGTGCTTGAGAAATCACATCTCAAACTAAAAATGCTCCTAACTCCATAAATACGCGTCGTTGAGACCTCAAAGTTGGCACATTTCTTAATCTAGTTTTTCCCTTTTTATTCTGATATAAATAATTCTAATTAGCGCAAGGGTTCTTGAGAAATCACGTCTCAAAGCTAAAATGCTTCTAACAACGTAAATACGTGCCGTAGAAGCCTCAAAATTGGCACATTTTGTAATATATTTTTGCCCTTTTTATTATAATATAAATCATTATAATTGGCGGAGGGGTTCTTGAGAAATCACATCTCAAACTAAAAATGCTCCTAACTCCGTAAATACGCGTCGTTGAGGCCTCAAAGTTGGCACATTTCTTAATCTAGTTTTTCCCTTTTTATTCTGATATAAATAATTCTAATTAGCGCAAGGGTTCTTGAGAAATCACGTCTCAAAGCTAAAATGCTTCTAACAACGTAAATACGTGCCGTAGAAGCCTCAAAATTGGCACATTTTGTAATATATTTTTGCCCTTTTTATTATAATATAAATCATTATAATCGGCGCAGGGGTTCTTGAGAAATCACGTCTCAAACTAAAAATGCTCCTAACTACGTAAATACGCGTCGTAGAGGCCTCAAAGTTGGCACATTTTGTAATCTAGTTTTTCCCTTTTAATTCTAATATAAATCATAATAAGCGGCGAAGGGGTTCTTGAGAAATCACGCCTCAAACTTAAAATGCTTCTAACTCCGTAAATACACGCCGTAGAGGCCTGGCACGTTTTTTAATCTAGTTTTTCCCTTTTTATTCTAATATAAAACATAATAAGAGGCGCAAGGGTTCTTGAGAAATCACGTCTCAAACTTAAAATGCTCCTAACTCCATAAATACACGACGTGGAGGCCTCAAAGTTGGCACATTTTGTAATCTAGTTTTTCCCTTTTAATTCTAATATAAATCAAAATAAGCGGCGCAGGGGTTCTTGAGAAATCACGTCTCAAACTTAAAATGCTTCTAACTCCGTAAATACACGCCGTAGAGGCCTGGCACATTTTTTAATTTAGTTTTTCCCTTTTTTTTCTAATATAAATCATAATAAGAGGCGCAAGGGTTTTTGAGAAATCACGTATCAAACTTAAAATGCTCCTAACTCCATAAATACACGCCGTAGAATCCTCAAAGTTGGCACATTTTTAAATCTAGTTTTTCCCTTTTTAGTCTAATGTAAATCATTATAATTAGCGCAAGGGTTCTTGAGAAATCACGTCTCAAACTTAAAATGATCCTAACTCCGTAAATACACACCGTAGAGGCCTCAAAGTTGGCACATTTTGTAATCTAGTTTTTCCCTTTTAATTCTAATATAAATCATAATAAGCGGCGAAGGGGTTCTTGAGAAATCACGCCTCAAACTTAAAATGATTCTAACTCCGTAAATACACGCCGTAGAATCCTCAAAGTTAGCACATTTTTTAATCTAGTTTTTCCCTTTTTAGTCTAATATAAATCATTATAATTAGCGCAAGGGTTCTTGAGAAATCACGTCTCAAACCTAAAATGCTCTTAACTCCATAACTACACGACGTAGAGTCCTCAAAGTTGGCACATTTTGTAATCTAGTTTTTCCCTTTTAATTCTAATATAAATCATAATAAGCGGCGCAGGGGTTCTTGAGAAATCACGTCTCAAACCTAAAATGCATTTAACAAATTCTTCTACGTACGTGCCGTAGAAGCCTCAAAATTGGCACATTTTGTAATATATTTTTGCCCTTTTTATTATAATATAAATCATTATAATCGGCGCAGAGGTTCTTAAAAAATCACGTGTCAAACTTAAAATGCTCCTAACTCCGTAAATACACGCCGTAGAGGCCTCAAAGTTGGCACATTTTTTAATCTAGTTTTTCCCTTTTTATTCTAATATAAATTATTATATTTCGCGCAAGGGTTCTTAAGAAATCACGTCTCACACCTAAAATGCTTCTAACAACGTAAATACACGCCGTAGTATCCTCAAAGTTGGCATATTTTTTAATCTAGTTTTTCCCTTTATAGTCTAATATAAATCATTATAATTAGCGCAAGGGTTCTTGAGAAATCACGTCTCAAACATAAAATGCTCCTAACTCCGTAAATATTGTCCTAGAGGCCTCAAAGTTGGCACATTTTGTAATCTATTTTTGACCTTTTATTTCTACTATAAATCATTATAATCGGCTCATGGGTTCATGAGAAATCACGTCTCAAACTTAAAATGCTCCATACTCCGTAAATACGCGCCGTAGAGGCCTCAAAGTTGGCACATTTTTTAATCTAGTTTTGCCCTTTTTATTCTAATATACCTATTATAATCGGCCAAGGGTTCCTTAGAAATCACGTCACAAACTTAGAATGCTCCTAACTCCGTAACTACGCGCCGTAGAGTTGAGGCCACTTTCTAATCTCTTTTTGCCCTTTTAATTCCAATATCATTTTAATCGGCGCAACGGCTCTTGGGGAACCACGTCGCAAACTTAAAATGCTCCTAACTCCATAAATACACGCCGAAAAGGCCTGGCACATTTTTTAATCGAGTTTTTCCCTTTTTATTCTTTGAAAAATCACGTTATTGAAAAATCACGTCTCAAACTTAAAATGCTTCTAACTCCGTAAATACACGTCGTAGAGGCCTCAAAGTTGGCACATTTTGTAATCTAGTTTTTCCCTTTTAATTCTATTATAAATCATAATAAGCGGCGAAGGGTTTCTTGAGAAATCACGCCTCAAACTTAAAATGCTTCTAACTCCGTAAATACACGCCGTAGAATCCTCAAAGTTAGCACATTTTTTAATCTAGTTTTTCCCTTTTTAGTCTCATTATAATTAGCGCAAGGGTTCTTGAGAAATCACGTCTCAAACCTAAAATGCTCTTAACTCCATAACTACACGCCGTAGAGGCCTCAAAGTTGGCACATTTTTTAATCTAGTTTTTCCCTTTTTATTCTAATATAAATTATTATAATTCGCGCAAGGGTTCTTAAGAAATCACGTCTCAAACCTAAAATGCTTCTAACAACGTAAATGCGTGCCGTAGAAGCCTCAAAATTGGAACATTTTGTAATATATTTTTGCCATTTTTATTATAATATAAATCATTATAATCGGCGCAGGGGTTCTTGAGAAATCACGTCTCAAACTTAAAATGATCCTAACTCCGTAAATACACACCGTAGAGGCCTCAAAGTTGGCACATTTTGTAATCTAGTTTTTCCCTTTTAATTCTAATATAAATCATAATAAGCGGCGAAGGGGTTCTTGAGAAATCACGCCTCTAACTTAAAATACTTCTAACTCCGTAAATACACGCCGTAGAATCCTCAAAGTTAGCACATTTTTTAATCTAGTTTTTCCCTTTTTAGTCTAATATAAATCATTATAATTAGCGCAAGGGTTCTTGAGAAATCACGTCTCAAACCTAAAATGCTCTTAACTCCATAACTACACGACGTAGAGGCCTCAAAGTTGGCACATTTTGTAATCTAGTTTTTCCCATTTAATTCTATTATAAATCATAATAAGCGGCGAAGGGGTTCTTGAGAAATCACGCCTCTAACTTAAAATACTTCTAACTCCGTAAATACACGCCTTAGAATCCACAAAGTTGGCACATTTTTTAATCTAGTTTTTCCCTTTTTAGTCTAATATAAATCATTATAATTAGCGCAAGGGTTCTTGAGAAATCACGTCTCAAACATAAAATGCTCCTAACTCCGTAAATATTGTCCTAGAGGCCTCAAAGTTGGCACATTTTGTAATCTATTTTTGACCTTTTATTTCTACTATAAATCATTATAATCGGCTCATGGGTTCATGAGAAATCACGTCTCAAACTTAAAATGCTCCATACTCCGTAAATACGCGCCGTAGAGGCCTCAAAGTTGGCACATTTTTTAATCTAGTTTTGCCCTTTTTATTCTAATACACCTATTATAATCGGCCAAGGGTTCTTGAGAAATCACGTCACAAACTTAGAATGCTCCTAACTCCGTAACTACGCGCCGTAGAGTTGAGGCCACTTTCTAATCTTTTTTTGCCCTTTTAATTCCAATATCATTTTAATCGGCGCAACGGCTCTTGGGGAACCACGTCGCAAACTTAAAATGCTCCTAACTCCATAAATACACGCCGAAAAGGCCTGGCACATTTTTTAATCAAGTTTTTCCCTTTTTATTCTTTGAAAAATCACGTTATTGAAAAATCACGTCTCAAACTTAAAATGCTCCTAACTCCGTAAATACGCGTCGTAGAGGCCTCAAAGTTGGCACATTTTGTAATCTAGTTTTTCCCTTTTAATTCTATTATAAATCATTAAGCGGCGAAGGGGTTCTTGAGAAATCACGCCTCAAACTTAAAATACTTCTAACTCCGTAAATACACGCCGTAGAATCCACAAAGTTGGCACATTTTTTAATCTAGTTTTTCCCTTTTTATTCTAATATAAATCATTATAATTAGCGAAGGGTTCTTGAGAAATCACGTCTCAAAGCTAAAATGCTTCTAACAAAGTAAATACGTGCCGTAGAAGCCTCTAAGTTGGCACATTTTGTAATATATTTTTGCCCTTTTTATTATAATATAAATCATTATAATCGACGCAGGGGTTCTTGAGAAATCACGTCTCAAACTAAAAATGCTCCTAACTCCGTCAATACGCGTCGTGGAGGCCTCAAAGTTGGCATATTTTGTAAACTGTTTTTGACCTTTTAATTCCAATATAAATCATTATAATCGGCAAAAGGGTTCTTGAGAAATCACGTCTCAAAGCTAAAATGCTTCTAACAACGTAAATACGTTCCGTGGAAGCCTCAAAGTTGGCACATATTGTAATATATTTTTGCCCTTTTTATTATAATATAAATCATTATAATCGGCGGAGGGGTTCTTGAGAAATCACGTCTCAAACTAAAAATGCTCCTAACTCCGTAAATACGCGTCGTGGAGGCCTCAAAGTTGGCACATTTTGTAAACTGTTTTTGCCCTTTTAATTCCAATATAAATTATTATAATCGGCAAAAGGGTTCTTGAGAAATCACGTTTCAAAGCTAAAATGCTTCTAACAACGTAAATACGTGCCGTAGAAGCCTGAAAATTGGCACATTTTGTAATATATTTTTGCCCTTTTTATTATAATATAAATCATTATAATTGGCGCAGGGGTTATTGAAAAATCACGTCTTTAGCTTAAAATGCTCCTAACTCCGTAAATACGCGTCGTAGAGGTCTCAAAGTTGGCACATTTTGTAATCTAGTTTTTCCCTTTTAATTCTAATATAAATCATAATAAGCGGCGCAGGGGTTCTTGAGAAATCACGTCTCGAACTTAAAATGCTTCTAACTCCGTAAATACACGCCGTAGAGGCCTGGCACATTTTGTAATCTATTTTTTCCTTTTTTATTCTAATATAAATCATTATAAGAAACGCAAGGTTCTTGAGAAATCACGTCTCAAACTTAAAATGCTCCTAACTCCATAAATACACGACGTAGAGGCCTCAAAGTTGGCACATTTTGTAATCTAGTTTTTCCCTTTTAATTCTATTATAAATCATAATAAGCGGCGAAGGGGTTCTTGAGAAATCACGCCTCAAACTTAAAATGCTTCTAACTCCGTAAATACACGCCGTAGAGGCTTGGCACGTTTTTTAATCTAGTTTTTCCCTTTTTATTCTAATATAAAATATAATAAGAGGCCCAAGGATTCTTGAGAAATCACGTCTCAAAGTTAAAATGCTCCTAACTCCATAAATACACGACGTAGAGGCCTCAAAGTTGGCACATTTTGTAATCTAGTTTTTCCCTTTTAATTCTAATACAAATCGTAATAAGCGGCGCAGGGGTTCTTGAGAAATCACGTCTCAAACTTAAAAAGCTTCTAACTCCGTAAATACACGCCGTAGAGGCCTGGCACATTTTTTAATTTAGTTTTTCCCTTTTTATTCTAATATAAATCATAATAAGAGGCGCAAGGGTTCTTGGGAAATCACGTATCAAACTTAAAATGCTCCTAACTCCATAAATACACGCCGTAGAATCCTTAAAGTTGGCACATTTTTTAATCTAGTTTTTCCCTTTTTAGTCTAATATAAATCATTATAATTAGCGCAAAAGTTCTTGAGAAATCACGTCTCAAACCTAAAATGCTCCTAACTCCGTAAATACACGCCGAAGAGGCCTCAAAGTTGGCACATTTTCTAATCTAGTGTTTCTTTTAATTCTAATATAAATCATAATAAGCGGTGCAGGGGTTCTTGAGAAATCACGTCTCAAACCTAAAATGCATTTAACAAAGTCTTCTACGTACGTGCCGTAGAAGCCTCAAAATTGGCACATTTTGTAATATATTTTTGCCCTTTTTATTCTAATATAAATCATTATAATCGGCGCAGGAGTTCTTGAGAAATCACGCCTCAAACTTAAAATGCTTCTAACTCCGTAAATACACGCCGTAGAGGCCTGGCACGTTTTTTAATCCATTTTTTCCCTTTTTATTCTAATATAAAACATAATAAGAGGCGTAATGGTTCTTGAGAAATCACGTCTCAAACCTAAAATGCTCCTAACTCCGTAAATACACGCCGTAGAGGCTTCAAAGTTGGCACATTTTTTAATCTAGTTTTTCCCTTTTTAGTCTAATATAAATCATTATAATTAGCGCAAGGGTTCTTAAGAAATCACGTCTCAAACCTAAAATGCTTCTAACAACGTAAATGCGTGCCGTAGAAGCCTCAAAATTGGCACATTTTGTAATATATTTTTGCCCTTTTTATTCTAATATAAATCATTATAATCGGCTCAGGGGTTCTTGAGAAATCACGTCTCAAACTTAAAATTCTCCTAACTCCGTAAATACGCGTCGTAGAGGCTTCAAAGTTGGCACATTTTTTAATCTAGTTTTTCCCTTTTTATTAAATCATTATAATTAGCGCAAGGGTTCTTGAGAAATCACGTCTCAAACTTAAAATTCTCCTAACTCCATAAATACACGCCGTAGAGGCCTCAAAGTTGGCACATTTTGTAATCTAGTTTTTCCCTTTTAATTCTAATATAAATCATAATAAGCGGCGCAGGGGTTCTTGAGAAATCACGCCTCAAACTAAAAATGCTTCTAACTCCGTAAATACACGCCGTAGAATCTTCAAAGTTGGCACATTTTTTAATCTAGTTTTTCCCTTTTTAGTCTAATTTAAATCATTATAATCGGCTCATGGGTTCATGAGAAATCACGTCTCAAACTAAAAATGCTCTAACTCTGAAAATACGCGTCGTAGAGGCTTCAAAGTTGGCACATTTCTTAATATAGTTTTTCCCTTTTTATTCTAATATAACTCATTATAATTAGCGCAGGGGTTCTTGATAAATCACGCCTCAAACTAAAAATGCTTCTAACTCCGTAAATACACGCCGTAAAATCCTCAAAGTTGGCACATTTTTTAATCTAGTTTTTCCCTTTTTAGTCTAATATAAATCATTATAATTAGCACAAGGGTTCTTGAGAAATCACTTCTCAAACCTAAAATGCTTCTAACAACGTTAATGCGTGCCGTAGAAGCCTCAAAATTGGCACATTTTGTAATATATTTTTGCCCTTTTTGAATGATTATAATATAAATCATTATAATCAGCTCAGGGGTTCTTGAGAAATCACGTCTCAAACTTAAAATGCTCCTAACTCCGTAAACACACGCCGTAGAGGCCTCAAAGTTGGCACATTTTTTAATCTAGTTTTTCCCTTTTTATTCTAATATAAATCATTATAATTATCGCAAGGGTTCTTGAGAAATCACGTCTCAAACTAAAAATGCTTCTAACTCCGTAAATACACGCCATAGAATCCTCAAAGTTGGCACATTTTTTAATCAGTTTTTCCCTTTTTAGTCTAATATAAATCATTATAATTAGCGAAAGGGTTCTTGAGAAATCACTTCTCAAACCTAAAATGCTTCTAACAACGTAAATGCGTGCCGTAGAAGCCTCAAAATTGGAACATTTTGTAATATATTTTTGCCCTTTTTGAATGATTATAATATAAATCATTATAATCAGCTCAGGGGTTCTTGAGAAATCACGTCTCAAACTTAAAATGCTTCTAACTCCGTAAATACACGCCGTAGAGGCCTGGCACATTTTGTAATCTATTTTTTCCTTTTTTATTCTAATATAAATCATTATAAGAAGCGCAAGGTTCTTGAGAAATCACGTCTCTACACGACGTAGAGGCCTCAAAGTTGGCACATTTTGTAATCTAGTTTTTCCCTTTTAATTCTAATACAAATCGTAATAAGCGGCGCAGGGGTTCTTGAGAAATCACGTCTCAAACTTAAAAAGCTTCTAACTCCGTAAATACACGCCGTAGAGGCCTGGCACATTTTTTAATTTAGTTTTTCCCTTTTTATTCTAATATAAATCATAATAAGAGGCGCAAGGGTTCTTGGGAAATCACGTATCAAACTTAAAATGCTCCTAACTCCATAAATACACGCCGTAGAATCCTCAAAGTTGGCACATTTTTTAATCTAGTTTTTCCCTTTTTAGTCTAATATAAATCATTATAATTAGCGCAAAAGTTCTTGAGAAATCACGTCTCAAACCTAAAATGCTCCTAACTCCGTAAATACACGCCGAAGAGGCCTCAAAGTTGGCACATTTTGTAATCTAGTGTTTCCCTTTTAATTCTAATATAAATCATAATAAGCGGCGCAGGGGTTCTTGAGAAATCACGTCTCAAACCTAAAATGCATTTAACAAAGTCTTCTACGTACGTGCCGTAGAAGTCTCAAAATTGGAACATTTTGTAATATATTGTTGCCCTTTTTATTATAATATAAATCATTATAATCGGCGCAGGAGTTCTTGAGAAATCACGCCTCAAACTTAAAATGCTTCTAACTCCGTAAATACACGCCGTAGAGGCCTGCCACGTTTTTTAATCCATTTTTTCCCTTTTTATTCTAATATAAAACATAATAAGAGGCGCAATGGTTCTTGAGAAATCACGTCTCAAACCTAAAATGCTCCTAACTCCGTAAATACACGCCGTAGAGGCTTCAAAGTTGGCACATTTTTTAATCTAGTTTTTCCCTTTTTAGTCTAATATAAATCATTATAATTAGCGCAAGGGTTCTTAAGAAATCACGTCTCAAACCTAAAATGCTTCTAACAACGTAAATGCGTGCCGTAGAAGCCTCAAAATTGGCACATTTTGTAATATATTTTTGCCCTTTTTGAATGATTATAATATAAATCATTATAATCAGCTCAGGGGTTCTTAGGAAATCACGTCTCAAACTTAAAATGCTCCTAACTACGTAAATACACGCGGTAGAGGCCTCAAAGTTGGCACATTTTTTAATCTAGTTTTTCCCTTTTTATTCTAATATAAATCATTATAATTATCGCAAGGGTTCTTGAGAAATAACGTCTCAAACTAAAAATGCTTCTAACTCCGTAAATACACGCCATAGAATCCTCAAAGTTGGCACATTTTTTAATCAGTTTTTCCCTTTTTAGTCTAATATAAATCATTATAATTAGCGCAAGGGTTCTTGAGAAATCACGTCTCAAACCTAAAATGCTTCTAACAACGTAAATGCGTGCCGAAGAAGCCTCAAAATTGGAACATTTTGTAATATATTTTTGCCCTTTTTGAATGATTATAATATAAATCAGCTCAGGTGTTCTTGAGAAATCACGTCTCAAACTTAAAATGCTTCTAACTCCGTAAATACACGCCGTAGAGGCCTGGCACATTTTGTAATCTATTTTTTCCTTTTTTATTCTAATATAAATCATTATAAGAAGCGCAAGGTTCTTGAGAAATCACGTCTCAAACTTAAAATGCTCCTAACTCCATAAATACACGACGTAGAGGCCTCAAAGTTGGCACATTTTGTAATCTAGTTTTCCCTTTTAATTCTAATACAAATCGTAATAAGCGGCGCAGGGGTTCTTGAGAAATCACGTCTCAAACTTAAAAAGCATCTAACTCCGTAAATACACGCCGTAGAGGCCTGGCACATTTTTTAATTTAGTTTTTCCCTTTTTATTCTAATATAAATCATAATAAGAGGCGCAAGGGTTCTTGGGAAATCACGTATCAAACTTAAAACGCTCCTAACTCCATAAATACACGCCGTAGAATCCTCAAAGTTGGCACATTTTTTAATCTAGTTTTTCCCTTTTTAGTCTAATATAAATCATTATAATTAGCGCAGAAGTTCTTGAGAAATCACGTCTCAAACCTAAAATGCTCCTAACTCCGTAAATACACGCCGAAGAGGCCTCAAAGTTGGCACATTTTGTAATCTAGTTTTCCCTTTTAATTCTAATACAAATCGTAATAAGCGGCGCAGGGGTTCTTGAGAAATCACGTCTCAAACTTAAAAAGCATCTAACTCCGTAAATACACGCCGTACGTGCCGTAGAAGCCTCAAAATTGGCACATTTTGTAATATATTGTTGCCCTTTTTATTATAATATAAATCATTATAATCGGCGCAGGAGTTCTTGAGAAATCACGCCTCAAACTTAAAATGCTTCTAACTCCGTAAATACACGCCGTAGAGGCCTGGCACGTTTTTTAATCCATTTTTTCCCTTTTTATTCTAATATAAAACATAATAAGAGGCGCAATGGTTCTTGAGAAATCACGTCTCAAACCTCAAATGCTCCTAACTCCGTAAATACACGCCGTAGAGGCCTCAAAGTTGGCACATTTTGTAATCTAGTTTTTCCCTTTTAATTCTAATATAAATCATAATAAGCGGCGCAGGGGTTCTTGAGAAATCACGTCTCAAACGACGTAGAGGCCTCAAAGTTGGCACATTTTGTAATCTAGTTTTTCCCATTTAATTCTATTATAAATCATAATAAGCGGCGAAGGGGTTCTTGAGAAATCACGCCTCTAACTTAAAATACTTCTAACTCCGTAAATACACGCCGTAGAATCCACAAAGTTGGCACATTTTTTAATCTAGTTTTTCCCTTTTTAGTCTAATATAAATCATTATAATTAGCGCAAGGGTTCTTGAGAAATCACGTCTCAAACATAAAATGCTCCTAACTCCGTAAATATTGTCCTAGAGGCCTCAAAGTTGGCACATTTTGTAATCTATTTTTGACCTTTTATTTCTACTATAAATCATTATAATCGGCTCATGGGTTCATGAGAAATCACGTCTCAAACTTAAAATGCTCCATACTCCGTAAATACGCGCCGTAGAGGCCTCAAAGTTGGCACATTTTTTAATCTAGTTTTGCCCTTTTTATTCTAATACACCTATTATAATCGGCCAAGGGTTCTTGAGAAATCACGTCACAAACTTAGAATGCTCCTAACTCCGTAACTACGCGCCGTAGAGTTGAGGCCACTTTCTAATCTTTTTTTGCCCTTTTAATTCCAATATCATTTTAATCGGCGCAACGGCTCTTGGGGAACCACGTCGCAAACTTAAAATGCTCCTAACTCCATAAATACACGCCGAAAAGGCCTGGCACATTTTTTAATCAAGTTTTTCCCTTTTTATTCTTTGAAAAATCACGTTATTGAAAAATCACGTCTCAAACTTAAAATGCTCCTAACTCCGTAAATACGCGTCGTAGAGGCCTCAAAGTTGGCACATTTTGTAATCTAGTTTTTCCCTTTTAATTCTATTATAAATCATTAAGCGGCGAAGGGGTTCTTGAGAAATCACGCCTCAAACTTAAAATACTTCTAACTCCGTAAATACACGCCGTAGAATCCACAAAGTTGGCACATTTTTTAATCTAGTTTTTCCCTTTTTATTCTAATATAAATCATTATAATTAGCGAAGGGTTCTTGAGAAATCACGTCTCAAAGCTAAAATGCTTCTAACAAAGTAAATACGTGCCGTAGAAGCCTCTAAGTTGGCACATTTTGTAATATATTTTTGCCCTTTTTATTATAATATAAATCATTATAATCGACGCAGGGGTTCTTGAGAAATCACGTCTCAAACTAAAAATGCTCCTAACTCCGTCAATACGCGTCGTGGAGGCCTCAAAGTTGGCATATTTTGTAAACTGTTTTTGACCTTTTAATTCCAATATAAATCATTATAATCGGCAAAAGGGTTCTTGAGAAATCACGTCTCAAAGCTAAAATGCTTCTAACAACGTAAATACGTTCCGTGGAAGCCTCAAAGTTGGCACATATTGTAATATATTTTTGCCCTTTTTATTATAATATAAATCATTATAATCGGCGGAGGGGTTCTTGAGAAATCACGTCTCAAACTAAAAATGCTCCTAACTCCGTAAATACGCGTCGTGGAGGCCTCAAAGTTGGCACATTTTGTAAACTGTTTTTGCCCTTTTAATTCCAATATAAATTATTATAATCGGCAAAAGGGTTCTTGAGAAATCACGTTTCAAAGCTAAAATGCTTCTAACAACGTAAATACGTGCCGTAGAAGCCTGAAAATTGGCACATTTTGTAATATATTTTTGCCCTTTTTATTATAATATAAATCATTATAATTGGCGCAGGGGTTATTGAAAAATCACGTCTTTAGCTTAAAATGCTCCTAACTCCGTAAATACGCGTCGTAGAGGTCTCAAAGTTGGCACATTTTGTAATCTAGTTTTTCCCTTTTAATTCTAATATAAATCATAATAAGCGGCGCAGGGGTTCTTGAGAAATCACGTCTCAAACTTAAAATGCTTCTAACTCCGTAAATACACGCCGTAGAGGCCTGGCACATTTTGTAATCTATTTTTTCCTTTTTTATTCTAATATAAATCATTATAAGAAACGCAAGGTTCTTGAGAAATCACGTCTCAAACTTAAAATGCTCCTAACTCCATAAATACACGACGTAGAGGCCTCAAAGTTGGCACATTTTGTAATCTAGTTTTTCCCTTTTAATTCTATTATAAATCATAATAAGCGGCGAAGGGGTTCTTGAGAAATCACGCCTCAAACTTAAAATGCTTCTAACTCCGTAAATACACGCCGTAGAGGCTTGGCACGTTTTTTAATCTAGTTTTTCCCTTTTTATTCTAATATAAAATATAATAAGAGGCCCAAGGATTCTTGAGAAATCACGTCTCAAAGTTAAAATGCTCCTAACTCCATAAATACACGACGTAGAGGCCTCAAAGTTGGCACATTTTGTAATCTAGTTTTTCCCTTTTAATTCTAATACAAATCGTAATAAGCGGCGCAGGGGTTCTTGAGAAATCACGTCTCAAACTTAAAAAGCTTCTAACTCCGTAAATACACGCCGTAGAGGCCTGGCACATTTTTTAATTTAGTTTTTCCCTTTTTATTCTAATATAAATCATAATAAGAGGCGCAAGGGTTCTTGGGAAATCACGTATCAAACTTAAAATGCTCCTAACTCCATAAATACACGCCGTAGAATCCTTAAAGTTGGCACATTTTTTAATCTAGTTTTTCCCTTTTTAGTCTAATATAAATCATTATAATTAGCGCAAAAGTTCTTGAGAAATCACGTCTCAAACCTAAAATGCTCCTAACTCCGTAAATACACGCCGAAGAGGCCTCAAAGTTGGCACATTTTCTAATCTAGTGTTTCTTTTAATTCTAATATAAATCATAATAAGCGGTGCAGGGGTTCTTGAGAAATCACGTCTCAAACCTAAAATGCATTTAACAAAGTCTTCTACGTACGTGCCGTAGAAGCCTCAAAATTGGCACATTTTGTAATATATTTTTGCCCTTTTTATTCTAATATAAATCATTATAATCGGCGCAGGAGTTCTTGAGAAATCACGCCTCAAACTTAAAATGCTTCTAACTCCGTAAATACACGCCGTAGAGGCCTGGCACGTTTTTTAATCCATTTTTTCCCTTTTTATTCTAATATAAAACATAATAAGAGGCGTAATGGTTCTTGAGAAATCACGTCTCAAACCTAAAATGCTCCTAACTCCGTAAATACACGCCGTAGAGGCTTCAAAGTTGGCACATTTTTTAATCTAGTTTTTCCCTTTTTAGTCTAATATAAATCATTATAATTAGCGCAAGGGTTCTTAAGAAATCACGTCTCAAACCTAAAATGCTTCTAACAACGTAAATGCGTGCCGTAGAAGCCTCAAAATTGGCACATTTTGTAATATATTTTTGCCCTTTTTATTCTAATATAAATCATTATAATCGGCTCAGGGGTTCTTGAGAAATCACGTCTCAAACTTAAAATTCTCCTAACTCCGTAAATACGCGTCGTAGAGGCTTCAAAGTTGGCACATTTTTTAATCTAGTTTTTCCCTTTTTATTAAATCATTATAATTAGCGCAAGGGTTCTTGAGAAATCACGTCTCAAACTTAAAATTCTCCTAACTCCATAAATACACGCCGTAGAGGCCTCAAAGTTGGCACATTTTGTAATCTAGTTTTTCCCTTTTAATTCTAATATAAATCATAATAAGCGGCGCAGGGGTTCTTGAGAAATCACGCCTCAAACTAAAAATGCTTCTAACTCCGTAAATACACGCCGTAGAATCTTCAAAGTTGGCACATTTTTTAATCTAGTTTTTCCCTTTTTAGTCTAATTTAAATCATTATAATCGGCTCATGGGTTCATGAGAAATCACGTCTCAAACTAAAAATGCTCTAACTCTGAAAATACGCGTCGTAGAGGCTTCAAAGTTGGCACATTTCTTAATATAGTTTTTCCCTTTTTATTCTAATATAACTCATTATAATTAGCGCAGGGGTTCTTGATAAATCACGCCTCAAACTAAAAATGCTTCTAACTCCGTAAATACACGCCGTAAAATCCTCAAAGTTGGCACATTTTTTAATCTAGTTTTTCCCTTTTTAGTCTAATATAAATCATTATAATTAGCACAAGGGTTCTTGAGAAATCACTTCTCAAACCTAAAATGCTTCTAACAACGTTAATGCGTGCCGTAGAAGCCTCAAAATTGGCACATTTTGTAATATATTTTTGCCCTTTTTGAATGATTATAATATAAATCATTATAATCAGCTCAGGGGTTCTTGAGAAATCACGTCTCAAACTTAAAATGCTCCTAACTCCGTAAACACACGCCGTAGAGGCCTCAAAGTTGGCACATTTTTTAATCTAGTTTTTCCCTTTTTATTCTAATATAAATCATTATAATTATCGCAAGGGTTCTTGAGAAATCACGTCTCAAACTAAAAATGCTTCTAACTCCGTAAATACACGCCATAGAATCCTCAAAGTTGGCACATTTTTTAATCAGTTTTTCCCTTTTTAGTCTAATATAAATCATTATAATTAGCGAAAGGGTTCTTGAGAAATCACTTCTCAAACCTAAAATGCTTCTAACAACGTAAATGCGTGCCGTAGAAGCCTCAAAATTGGAACATTTTGTAATATATTTTTGCCCTTTTTGAATGATTATAATATAAATCATTATAATCAGCTCAGGGGTTCTTGAGAAATCACGTCTCAAACTTAAAATGCTTCTAACTCCGTAAATACACGCCGTAGAGGCCTGGCACATTTTGTAATCTATTTTTTCCTTTTTTATTCTAATATAAATCATTATAAGAAGCGCAAGGTTCTTGAGAAATCACGTCTCTACACGACGTAGAGGCCTCAAAGTTGGCACATTTTGTAATCTAGTTTTTCCCTTTTAATTCTAATACAAATCGTAATCAGCGGCGCAGGGGTTCTTGAGAAATCACGTCTCAAACTTAAAAAGCTTCTAACTCCGTAAATACACGCCGTAGAGGCCTGGCACATTTTTTAATTTAGTTTTTCCCTTTTTATTCTAATATAAATCATAATAAGAGGCGCAAGGGTTCTTGGGAAATCACGTATCAAACTTAAAATGCTCCTAACTCCATAAATACACGCCGTAGAATCCTCAAAGTTGGCACATTTTTTAATCTAGTTTTTCCCTTTTTAGTCTAATATAAATCATTATAATTAGCGCAAAAGTTCTTGAGAAATCACGTCTCAAACCTAAAATGCTCCTAACTCCGTAAATACACGCCGAAGAGGCCTCAAAGTTGGCACATTTTGTAATCTAGTGTTTCCCTTTTAATTCTAATATAAATCATAATAAGCGGCGCAGGGGTTCTTGAGAAATCACGTCTCAAACCTAAAATGCATTTAACAAAGTCTTCTACGTACGTGCCGTAGAAGTCTCAAAATTGGAACATTTTGTAATATATTGTTGCCCTTTTTATTATAATATAAATCATTATAATCGGCGCAGGAGTTCTTGAGAAATCACGCCTCAAACTTAAAATGCTTCTAACTCCGTAAATACACGCCGTAGAGGCCTGCCACGTTTTTTAATCCATTTTTTCCCTTTTTATTCTAATATAAAACATAATAAGAGGCGCAATGGTTCTTGAGAAATCACGTCTCAAACCTAAAATGCTCCTAACTCCGTAAATACACGCCGTAGAGGCTTCAAAGTTGGCACATTTTTTAATCTAGTTTTTCCCTTTTTAGTCTAATATAAATCATTATAATTAGCGCAAGGGTTCTTAAGAAATCACGTCTCAAACCTAAAATGCTTCTAACAACGTAAATGCGTGCCGTAGAAGCCTCAAAATTGGCACATTTTGTAATATATTTTTGCCCTTTTTGAATGATTATAATATAAATCATTATAATCAGCTCAGGGGTTCTTAGGAAATCACGTCTCAAACTTAAAATGCTCCTAACTACGTAAATACACGCGGTAGAGGCCTCAAAGTTGGCACATTTTTTAATCTAGTTTTTCCCTTTTTATTCTAATATAAATCATTATAATTATCGCAAGGGTTCTTGAGAAATAACGTCTCAAACTAAAAATGCTTCTAACTCCGTAAATACACGCCATAGAATCCTCAAAGTTGGCACATTTTTTAATCAGTTTTTCCCTTTTTAGTCTAATATAAATCATTATAATTAGCGCAAGGGTTCTTGAGAAATCACGTCTCAAACCTAAAATGCTTCTAACAACGTAAATGCGTGCCGAAGAAGCCTCAAAATTGGAACATTTTGTAATATATTTTTGCCCTTTTTGAATGATTATAATATAAATCAGCTCAGGTGTTCTTGAGAAATCACGTCTCAAACTTAAAATGCTTCTAACTCCGTAAATACACGCCGTAGAGGCCTGGCACATTTTGTAATCTATTTTTTCCTTTTTTATTCTAATATAAATCATTATAAGAAGCGCAAGGTTCTTGAGAAATCACGTCTCAAACTTAAAATGCTCCTAACTCCATAAATACACGACGTAGAGGCCTCAAAGTTGGCACATTTTGTAATCTAGTTTTCCCTTTTAATTCTAATACAAATCGTAATAAGCGGCGCAGGGGTTCTTGAGAAATCACGTCTCAAACTTAAAAAGCATCTAACTCCGTAAATACACGCCGTAGAGGCCTGGCACATTTTTTAATTTAGTTTTTCCCTTTTTATTCTAATATAAATCATAATAAGAGGCGCAAGGGTTCTTGGGAAATCACGTATCAAACTTAAAACGCTCCTAACTCCATAAATACACGCCGTAGAATCCTCAAAGTTGGCACATTTTTTAATCTAGTTTTTCCCTTTTTAGTCTAATATAAATCATTATAATTAGCGCAGAAGTTCTTGAGAAATCACGTCTCAAACCTAAAATGCTCCTAACTCCGTAAATACACGCCGAAGAGGCCTCAAAGTTGGCACATTTTGTAATCTAGTTTTCCCTTTTAATTCTAATACAAATCGTAATAAGCGGCGCAGGGGTTCTTGAGAAATCACGTCTCAAACTTAAAAAGCATCTAACTCCGTAAATACACGCCGTACGTGCCGTAGAAGCCTCAAAATTGGCACATTTTGTAATATATTGTTGCCCTTTTTATTATAATATAAATCATTATAATCGGCGCAGGAGTTCTTGAGAAATCACGCCTCAAACTTAAAATGCTTCTAACTCCGTAAATACACGCCGTAGAGGCCTGGCACGTTTTTTAATCCATTTTTTCCCTTTTTATTCTAATATAAAACATAATAAGAGGCGCAATGGTTCTTGAGAAATCACGTCTCAAACCTCAAATGCTCCTAACTCCGTAAATACACGCCGTAGAGGCCTCAAAGTTGGCACATTTTGTAATCTAGTTTTTCCCTTTTAATTCTAATATAAATCATAATAAGCGGCGCAGGGGTTCTTGAGAAATCACGTCTCAAACCTAAAATGCTTCTAACAACGTAAATACGTGCCGTAGAAGCCTCAAAATTGGCACAGTTTGTAATATATTTTTGCCCTTTTTATTCTAATATAAATCATTATAATCGGCTCAGGGGTTCTTGAGAAATCACGTCTCAAACTTAAAATTCTCCTAACTCCGTAAATATGCGTCGTAGAGGCTTCAAAGTTGGCACATTTTTTAATCTAGTTTTTCCCTTTTTATTAAATCATTATAATTAGCGCAAGGGTTCTTGAGAAATCACGTCTCAAACTTAAAATTCTCCTAACTCCATAAATACACGCCGTAGAGGCCTCAAAGTTGGCACATTTTGTAATCTAGTTTTTCCCTTTTAATTCTAATATAAATCATAATAAGCGGCGCAGGGGTTCTTGAGAAATCACGCCTCAAACTAAAAATGCTTCTAACTCGGTAAATACACGCCGTAGAATCTTCAAAGTTGGCACATTTTTTAATCTAGTTTTTCCCTTTTTAGTCTAATTTAAATCATTATAATTAGCGCAAGGGTTCTTGAGAAATCACATCTCAAACTAAAAATGCTCTAACTCTGAAAATACGCGTCGTAGAGGCCTCAAAGTTGGCACATTTCTTAATATAGTTTTTCCCTTTTTATTCTAATATAACTCATTATAATTAGCGCAGGGGTTCTTGATAAATCACGCCTCAAACTAAAAATGCTTCTAACTCCGTAAATACACGCCGTAAAATCCTCAAAGTTGGCACATTTTTTAATCTAGTTTTTCCCTTTTTAGTCTAATATAAATCATTATAATTAGCACAAGAGTTCTTGAGAAATCACTTCTCAAACCCCTTTTTTTAATTATAATGTAAATCATTATAATCGGAGCAGGGGTTCTTGAGAAATCACGTCTCAAACTAAAAATGCTCCTAACTCTGTAAATACGCGTCGTAGAGGCCTCAAAGTTGGAACATTTCTTAATCTAGTTTTTCCCTTTTTATTCTAATATAAACCATTATAATTAGCGCAAGGGTTCTTGAGAAATCACGTCTCAAACCTAAAATGCTTCTAACAACGTAAATACGTGCCGTAGAAGCCTCAAAATTGGCACATTTTGTAATCTAGTTTTTCCCGTTTAATTCTAATATAAATCATAATAAGCGGCGCAGGGGTTCTTGAGAAATCACGCCTCAAACTAAAAATGCTTCTAACTCCGTAAATACACGCCGTAGAATCCTCAAAGTTGGCACATTTTGTATTCTAGTTTTTCCCTTTTTATTCTCATATAAATCATTATAATTAGCGCAAGGGTTCTTGAGAAATCACGTCTCAAACCTAAAATGCTTCTAACTCCGTAAATACACGCCGTAGAATCCTCAAAGTTGGCACATTTTGTAATCTAGTTTTTCCCGTTTAATTCTAATATAAATCATAATGAGCGGCGCAGGGGTTCTTGAGAAATCACGTCTCAAACTTAAAATGCTCCTAACTCCGTAAATACGCGTCGTAGAGGCCTCAAAGTTGGCACATTTTTTAATCTAGTTTTTCCCTTTTTATTCTAATATAAATCATTATAATTAGCGCAAGGGTTCTTGAGAAATCACGTCTCAAACCTAAAATGTTTCTAACTCCGTAAATACACGCCGTAGAATCCTCAAAGTTGGCACATTTTGTAATCTAGTTTTTCCCGTTTAATTCTAATATAAATCATATAAGCGGCGTAGGGGTTCTTGAGAAATCACGCCTCAAACTAAAAATGCTTCTAACTCCGTAAATACACGCCGTAGAATCCTCAAAGTTGGCACATTTTGTAATCTAGTTTTTCCCTTTTTGTTCTAATATAAATCATTATAATTAGCGCAAGGGTTCTTGAGAAATCACGTCTCAAACCTAAAATGCTCCTAACTCAGTAAATACACGCCGTAGAGGCCTCAAAGTTTGCACATTTTGTAATCTAGTTTTTCCCGTTTAATTCTAATATAAATCATAATGAGCGGCGCAGGGGTTCTTGAGAAATCACGTCTCAAACTTAAAATGCTTCTAACTCCGTAAATACACGCGGTAGAATCCTCAAAGTTAGCACATTTTTTAATCTAGTTTTTCCCTTTTTAGTCTCATTATAATTAGCGCAAGGGTTCTTGAGAAATCACGTCTCAAACTTAAAATGCTCCTAACTCCGTAAATACGCGTCGTAGAGGCCTCAAAGTTGGCACATTTTTTAATCTAGTTTTTCCCTTTTTATTCTAATATAAATCATTATAATTAGCGCAAGGGTTCTTGAGAAATCACGTCTCAAACCTAAAATGCTTCTAACTCCGTAAATACACGCCGTAGAATCCTCAAAGTTGGCACATTTTGTAATCTAGTTTTTCCCGTTTAATTCTAATATAAATCATATAAGCGGCGTAGGGGTTCTTGAGAAATCACGCCTCAAACTAAAAATGCTTCTAACTCCGTAAATACACGCCGTAGAATCCTCAAAGTTGGCACATTTTGTAATCTAGTTTTTCCCTTTTTGTTCTAATATAAATCATTATAATTAGCGCAAGGGTTCTTGAGAAATCACGTCTCAAACCTAAAATGCTCCTAACTCAGTAAATACGCGCCGTAGAGGCCTGGCACATTTTTTAATTTAGTTTTTCCCTTTTTATTCTAATATAAATCATAATAAGAGGCGCAAGGGTTCTTGAGAAATCACGTATCAAACTTAAAATGCTCCTAACTCCATAAATACACGCCGTAGAATCCTCAAAGTTGGCACATTTTTAAATCTAGTTTTTCCCTTTTTAGTTTAATGTAAATCATTATAATTAGCGCAAGGGTTCTTGAGAAATCACGTCTCAAACCTAAAATGCTCCTAATTTCGTAAATACACGCCGTAGAGGCCTCAAAGTTGGCACATTTTGTAATCTAGTTTTTCCCTTTTAATTCTAATATAAATCATAATAAGCGGCGCAGGGGTTCTGGAGAAATCACGTCTCAAACCTAAAATGCATTTAACAAATTCTTCTACGTACGTGCCGTAGAAGCCTCAAAATTGGCACATTTTGTAATATATTTTTGCCCTTTTTATTATAATATAAATCATTATAATCGGCGCAGAGGTTCTTAAAAAATCACGTGTCAAATTTAAAATGCTCCTAACTCCGTAAATACACGCCGTAGAGGCCTCAAAGTTGGCACATTTTTTAATCTAGTTTTTCCCTTTTTATTCTAATATAAATTATTATAATTCGCGCAAGGGTTCTTAAGAAATCACGTCTCAAACCTAAAATGCTTCTAACAACGTAAATGCGTGCCGTAGAAGCCTCAAAATTGGAACATTTTGTAATATATTTTTGCCATTTTTATTATAATATAAATCATTATAATCGGCGCAGGGGTTCTTGAGAAATCACGTCTCAAACTTAAAATGATCCTAACTCCGTAAATACACACCGTAGAGGCCTCAAAGTTGGCACATTTTGTAATCTAGTTTTTCCCTTTTAATTCTAATATAAATCATAATAAGCGGCGAAGGGGTTCTTGAGAAATCACGCCTCAAACTTAAAATGCTTCTAACTCCGTAAATACACGCCGTAGAATCCTCAAAGTTAGCACATTTTTTAATCTAGTTTTTCCCTTTTTAGTCTAATATAAATCATTATAATTAGCGCAAGGGTTCTTGAGAAATCACGTCTCAAACATAAAATGCTCCTAACTCCGTAAATATTGTCCTAGAGGCCTCAAAGTTGGCACATTTTGTAATCTATTTTTGACCTTTTATTTCTACTATAAATCATTATAATCGGCTCATGGGTTCATGAGAAATCACGTCTCAAACTTAAAATGCTCCATACTCCGTAAATACGCGCCGTAGAGGCCTCAAAGTTGGCACATTTTTTAATCTAGTTTTGCCCTTTTTATTCTAATATACCTGTTATAATCGGCCAAGGGTTCTTGAGAAATCACGTCACAAACTTAGAATGCTCCTAACTCCGTAACTACGCGCCGTAGAGTTGAGGCCACTTTCTAATCTCTTTTTGCCCTTTTAATTCCAATATCATTTTAATCGGCGCAACGGCTCTTGGGGAACCACGACGCAAACTTAAAATGCTCCTAACTCCATAAATACACGCCGAAAAGGCCTGGCACGTTTTTTAATCGAGTTTTTTCCTTTTTATTCTTTGAAAAATCACGTTATTGAAAAATCACGTCTCAAACTTAAAATGCTCCTAACTCCGTAAATACGCGTCGTAGAGGCCTCAAAGTTGGCACATTTTGTAATCTAGTTTTTCCCTTTTAATTCTATTATAAATCATAATAAGCGGCGAAGGGGTTCTTGAGAAATCACGCCTCAAACTTAAAATGCTTCTAACTCCGTAAATACACGCCGTAGAATCCTCAAAGTTAGCACATTTTTTAATCTAGTTTTTCCCTTTTTAGTCTAATATAAATCATTATAATTAGCGCACGGGTTCTTGAGAAATCACGTCTCAAACCTAAAATGCTCTTAACTCCATAACTACACGCCGTAGAGGCCTCAAAGTTGGCACATTTTTTAATCTAGTTTTTCCCTTTTTATTCTAATATAAATTATTATAATTAGCGCAAGGGTTCTTAAGAAATCACGTCTCAAACCTAAAATGCTTCTAACAACGTAAATGCGTGCCGTAGAAGCCTCAAAATTGGAACATTTTGTAATAATAATATAAACATTTTTACTATAATACAACATTTTTATTATAATATAAATCATTATAATCGGCGCAGGGGTTCTTGAGAAATCACGTCTCAAACTTAAAATGATCCTAACTCCGTAAATACACACCGTAGAGGCCTCAAAGTTGGCACATTTTGTAATCTAGTTTTTCCCTTTTAATTCTAATATAAATCATAATAAGCGGCGAAGGGGTTCTTGAGAAATCACGCCACAAACTTAAATTGCTTCTAACTCCGTAAATACACGCCGTAGAATCCTCAAAGTTAGCACATTTTTTAATCTAGTTTTTCCCTTTTTAGTCTAATATAAATCAGGCCTCAAAGTTGGCACATTTTGTAAACTGTTTTTGCCCTTTTAATTCCAATATAAATTATTATAATCGGCAAAAGGGTGCTTGAGAAATCACATCTCAAACTAAAAATGCTCCTAACTCCGTAAATACGCGTCGTTGAGACCTCAAAGTTGGCACATTTCTTAATCTAGTTTTTCCCTTTTTATTCTGATATAAATAATTCTAATTAGCGCAAGGGTTCTTGAGAAATCACGTCTCAAAGCTAAAATGCTTCTAACAACGTAAATACGTGCCGTAGAAGCCTCAAAATTGGCACATTTTGTAATATATTTTTGCCCTTTTTATTATAATATAAATCATTATAATCGGCGGAGGGGTTCTTGAGAAATCACATCTCAAACTAAAAATGCTCCTAACTCCGTAAATACGCGTCGTTGAGGCCTCAAAGTTGGCACATTTCTTAATCTAGTTTTTCCCTTTTTATTCTGATATAAATAATTCTAATTAGCGCAAGGGTTCTTGAGAAATCACGTCTCAAAGCTAAAATGCTTCTAACAACGTAAATACGTGCCGTAGAAGCCTCAAAATTGGCACATTTTGTAATATATTTTTGCCCTTTTTATTATAATATAAATCATTATAATCGGCGCAGGGGTTCTTGAGAAATCACGTCTCAAACTAAAAATGCTCCTAACTACGTAAATACGCGTCGTAGAGGCCTCAAAGTTGGCACATTTTGTAATCTAGTTTTTCCCTTTTAATTCTAATATAAATCATAATAAGCGGCGAAGGGGTTCTTGAGAAATCACGCCTCAAACTTAAAATGCTTCTAACTCCGTAAATACACGCCGTAGAGGCCTGGCACGTTTTTTAATCTAGTTTTTCCCTTTTTATTCTAATATAAAACATAATAAGAGGCGCAAGGGTTCTTGAGAAATCACGTCTCAAACTTAAAATGCTCCTAACTCCATAAATACACGACGTGGAGGCCTCAAAGTTGGCACATTTTGTAATCTAGTTTTTCCCTTTTAATTCTAATATAAATCA
The DNA here is from genome assembly GCA_951804985.1 of Dryomyza anilis. Classification (NCBI taxonomy): domain Eukaryota; kingdom Metazoa; phylum Arthropoda; class Insecta; order Diptera; family Dryomyzidae; genus Dryomyza; species Dryomyza anilis. The sequence continues at coordinate 35,045,805 of OX638134.1, forward strand.
AAATAAGCGGCGCAGGGGTTCTTGAGAAATCACGTCTCAAACTTAAAATGCTTCTAACTCCGTAAATACACGCCGTAGAGGCCTGGCACATTTTTTAATTTAGTTTTTCCCTTTTTTTTCTAATATAAATCATAATAAGAGGCGCAAGGGTTCTTGAGAAATCACGTATCAAACTTAAAATGCTCCTAACTCCATAAATACACGCCGCAGAATCCTCAAAGTTGGCACATTTTTAAATCTAGTTTTTCCCTTTTTAGTCTAATGTAAATCATTATAATTAGCGCAAGGGTTCTTGAGAAATCACGTCTCAAACTTAAAATGATCCTAACTCCGTAAATACACACCGTAGAGGCCTCAAAGTTGGCACATTTTGTAATCTAGTTTTTCCCTTTTAATTCTAATATAAATCATAATAATAAGCGCAAGGGTTCTTGAGAAATCACGTCTCAAACCTAAAATGCTTCTAACTCCGTAAATACACGCCGTAGAATCCTCAAAGTTAGCACATTTTTTAATCTAGTTTTTCCCTTTTTAGTCTAATATAAATCATTATAATTAGCGCAAGGGTTCTTGAGAAATCACGTCTCAAACCTAAAATGCTCTTAACTCCATAACTACACGACGTAGAGGCCTCAAAGTTGGCACATTTTGTAATCTAGATTTTCCCTTTTAATTCTAATATAAATCATAATAAGCGGCGCAGGGGTTCTTGAGAAATCACGTCTCAAACCTAAAATGCATTTAACAAATTCTTCTACGTACGTGCCGTAGAAGCCTCAAAATTGGCACATTTTGTAATATATTTTTGCCCTTTTTATTATAATATAAATCATTATAATCGGCGCAGAGGTTCTTAAAAAATCACGTGTCAAACTTAAAATGCTCCTAACTCCGTAAATACACGCCGTAGAGGCCTCAAAGTTGGCACATTTTTTAATCTAGTTTTTCCGTTTTTATTCTAATATAAATTATTATAATTCGCGCAAGGGTTCTTAAGAAATCACGTCTCAAACCTAAAATGCTTCTAACAACGTAAATGCGTGCCGTAGAAGCCTCAAAATTGGAACATTTTGTAATATATTTTTGCCATTTTTATTATAATATAAATCATTATAATCGGCGCAGGGGTTCTTGAGAAATCACGTCTCAAACTTAAAATGATCCTAACTCCGTATATACACACCGTAGAGGCCTCAAAGTTGGCACATTTTGTAATCTAGTTTTTCCCTTTTAATTCTAATATAAATCATAATAAGCGGCGAAGGGGTTCTTGAGAAATCACGCCTCTAACTTAAAATACTTCTAACTCCGTAAATACACGCCGTAGAATCCTCAAAGTTAGCACATTTTTTAATCTAGTTTTTCCCTTTTTAGTCTAATATAAATCATTATAATTAGCGCAAGGGTTCTTGAGAAATCACGTTTCAAACCTAAAATGCTCTTAACTCCATAACTACACGACGTAGAGGCCTCAAAGTTGGCACATTTTGTAATCTAGTTTTTCCCATTTAATTCTATTATAAATCATAATAAGCGGCGAAGGGGTTCTTGAGAAATCACGCCTCTAACTTAAAATACTTCTAACTCCGTAAATACACGCCTTAGAATCCACAAAGTTGTCACATTTTTTAATCTAGTTTTTCCCTTTTTAGTCTAATATAAATCATTATAATTAGCGCAAGGGTTCTTGAGAAATCACGTCTCAAACATAAAATGCTCCTAACTCCGTAAATATTGTCCTAGAGGCCTCAAAGTTGGCACATTTTGTAATCTATTTTTGACCTTTTATTTCTACTATAAATCATTATAATCGGCTCATGGGTTCATGAGAAATCACGTCTCAAACTTAAAATGCTCCATACTCCGTAAATACGCGCCGTAGAGGCCTCAAAGTTGGCACATTTTTTAATCTAGTTTTGCCCTTTTTATTCTAATATACCTATTATAATCGGCCAAGGGTTCTTGAGAATTCACGTCACAAACTTAGAATGCTCCTAACTCCGTAACTACGCGCCGTAGAGTTGAGGCCACTTTCTAATCTCTTTTTGCCCTTTTAATTCCAATATCATTTTAATCGGCGCAACGGCTCTTGGGGAACCACGTCGCAAACTTAAAATGCTCCTAACTCCATAAATACACGCCGAAAAGGCCTGGCACGTTTTTTAATCGAGTTTTTTCCTTTTTATTCTTTGAAAAATCACGTTATTGAAAAATCACGTCTCAAACTTAAAATGCTCCTAACTCCGTAAATACGCGTCGTAGAGGCCTCAAAGTTGGCACATTTTGTAATCTAGTTTTTCCCTTTTAATTCTATTATAAATCATAATAAGCGGCGAAGGGGTTCTTGAGAAATCACGCCTCAAACTTAAAATGCTTCTAACTCCGTAAATACACGCCGTAGAATCCTCAAAGTTAGCACATTTTTTAATCTAGTTTTTCCCTTTTTAGTCTAATATAAATCATTATAATTAGCGCACGGGTTCTTGAGAAATCACGTCTCAAACCTAAAATGCTCTTAACTCCATAACTACACGCCGTAGAGGCCTCAAAGTTGGCACATTTTTTAATCTAGTTTTTCCCTTTTTATTCTAATATAAATTATTATAATTAGCGCAAGGGTTCTTAAGAAATCACGTCTCAAACCTAAAATGCTTCTAACAACGTAAATGCGTGCCGTAGAAGCCTCAAAATTGGAACATTTTGTAATATATTTTTGCCATTTTTATTATAATATAAATCATTATAATCGGCGCAGGGGTTCTTGAGAAATCACGTCTCAAACTTAAAATGATCCTAACTCCGTAAATACACACCGTAGAGGCCTCAAAGTTGGCACATTTTGTAATCTAGTTTTTCCCTTTTAATTCTAATATAAATCATAATAAGCGGCGAAGGGGTTCTTGAGAAATCACGCCACAAACTTAAATTGCTTCTAACTCCGTAAATACACGCCGTAGAATCCTCAAAGTTAGCACATTTTTTAATCTAGTTTTTCCCTTTTTAGTCTAATATAAATCAGGCCTCAAAGTTGGCACATTTTGTAAACTGTTTTTGCCCTTTTAATTCCAATATAAATTATTATAATCGGCAAAAGGGTGCTTGAGAAATCACATCTCAAACTAAAAATGCTCCTAACTCCGTAAATACGCGTCGTTGAGACCTCAAAGTTGGCACATTTCTTAATCTAGTTTTTCCCTTTTTATTCTGATATAAATAATTCTAATTAGCGCAAGGGTTCTTGAGAAATCACGTCTCAAAGCTAAAATGCTTCTAACAACGTAAATACGTGCCGTAGAAGCCTCAAAATTGGCACATTTTGTAATATATTTTTGCCCTTTTTATTATAATATAAATCATTATAATCGGCGGAGGGGTTCTTGAGAAATCACATCTCAAACTAAAAATGCTCCTAACTCCGTAAATACGCGTCGTTGAGGCCTCAAAGTTGGCACATTTCTTAATCTAGTTTTTCCCTTTTTATTCTGATATAAATAATTCTAATTAGCGCAAGGGTTCTTGAGAAATCACGTCTCAAAGCTAAAATGCTTCTAACAACGTAAATACGTGCCGTAGAAGCCTCAAAATTGGCACATTTTGTAATATATTTTTGCCCTTTTTATTATAATATAAATCATTATAATCGGCGCAGGGGTTCTTGAGAAATCACGTCTCAAACTAAAAATGCTCCTAACTACGTAAATACGCGTCGTAGAGGCCTCAAAGTTGGCACATTTTGTAATCTAGTTTTTCCCTTTTAATTCTAATATAAATCATAATAAGCGGCGAAGGGGTTCTTGAGAAATCACGCCTCAAACTTAAAATGCTTCTAACTCCGTAAATACACGCCGTAGAGGCCTGGCACGTTTTTTAATCTAGTTTTTCCCTTTTTATTCTAATATAAAACATAATAAGAGGCGCAAGGGTTCTTGAGAAATCACGTCTCAAACTTAAAATGCTCCTAACTCCATAAATACACGACGTGGAGGCCTCAAAGTTGGCACATTTTGTAATCTAGTTTTTCCCTTTTAATTCTAATATAAATCAAAATAAGCGGCGCAGGGGTTCTTGAGAAATCACGTCTCAAACTTAAAATGCTTCTAACTCCGTAAATACACGCCGTAGAGGCCTGGCACATTTTTTAATTTAGTTTTTCCCTTTTTTTTCTAATATAAATCATAATAAGAGGCGCAAGGGTTCTTGAGAAATCACGTATCAAACTTAAAATGCTCCTAACTCCATAAATACACGCCGCAGAATCCTCAAAGTTGGCACATTTTTAAATCTAGTTTTTCCCTTTTTAGTCTAATGTAAATCATTATAATTAGCGCAAGGGTTCTTGAGAAATCACGTCTCAAACTTAAAATGATCCTAACTCCGTAAATACACACCGTAGAGGCCTCAAAGTTGGCACATTTTGTAATCTAGTTTTTCCCTTTTAATTCTAATATAAATCATAATAATAAGCGCAAGGGTTCTTGAGAAATCACGTCTCAAACCTAAAATGCTTCTAACTCCGTAAATACACGCCGTAGAATCCTCAAAGTTAGCACATTTTTTAATCTAGTTTTTCCCTTTTTAGTCTAATATAAATCATTATAATTAGCGCAAGGGTTCTTGAGAAATCACGTCTCAAACCTAAAATGCTCTTAACTCCATAACTACACGACGTAGAGGCCTCAAAGTTGGCACATTTTGTAATCTAGATTTTCCCTTTTAATTCTAATATAAATCATAATAAGCGGCGCAGGGGTTCTTGAGAAATCACGTCTCAAACCTAAAATGCATTTAACAAATTCTTCTACGTACGTGCCGTAGAAGCCTCAAAATTGGCACATTTTGTAATATATTTTTGCCCTTTTTATTATAATATAAATCATTATAATCGGCGCAGAGGTTCTTAAAAAATCACGTGTCAAACTTAAAATGCTCCTAACTCCGTAAATACACGCCGTAGAGGCCTCAAAGTTGGCACATTTTTTAATCTAGTTTTTCCCTTTTTATTCTAATATAAATTATTATAATTCGCGCAAGGGTTCTTAAGAAATCACGTCTCAAACCTAAAATGCTTCTAACAACGTAAATGCGTGCCGTAGAAGCCTCAAAATTGGAACATTTTGTAATATATTTTTGCCATTTTTATTATAATATAAATCATTATAATCGGCGCAGGGGTTCTTGAGAAATCACGTCTCAAACTTAAAATGATCCTAACTCCGTATATACACACCGTAGAGGCCTCAAAGTTGGCACATTTTGTAATCTAGTTTTTCCCTTTTAATTCTAATATAAATCATAATAAGCGGCGAAGGGGTTCTTGAGAAATCACGCCTCTAACTTAAAATACTTCTAACTCCGTAAATACACGCCGTAGAATCCTCAAAGTTAGCACATTTTTTAATCTAGTTTTTCCCTTTTTAGTCTAATATAAATCATTATAATTAGCGCAAGGGTTCTTGAGAAATCACGTTTCAAACCTAAAATGCTCTTAACTCCATAACTACACGACGTAGAGGCCTCAAAGTTGGCACATTTTGTAATCTAGTTTTTCCCATTTAATTCTATTATAAATCATAATAAGCGGCGAAGGGGTTCTTGAGAAATCACGCCTCTAACTTAAAATACTTCTAACTCCGTAAATACACGCCTTAGAATCCATAAAGTTGTCACATTTTTTAATCTAGTTTTTCCCTTTTTAGTCTAATATAAATCATTATAATTAGCGCAAGGGTTCTTGAGAAATCACGTCTCAAACATAAAATGCTCCTAACTCCGTAAATATTGTCCTAGAGGCCTCAAAGTTGGCACATTTTGTAATCTATTTTTGACCTTTTATTTCTACTATAAATCATTATAATCGGCTCATGGGTTCATGAGAAATCACGTCTCAAACTTAAAATGCTCCATACTCCGTAAATACGCGCCGTAGAGGCCTCAAAGTTGGCACATTTTTTAATCTAGTTTTGCCCTTTTTATTCTAATATACCTATTATAATCGGCCAAGGGTTCTTGAGAATTCACGTCACAAACTTAGAATGCTCCTAACTCCGTAACTACGCGCCGTAGAGTTGAGGCCACTTTCTAATCTCTTTTTGCCCTTTTAATTCCAATATCATTTTAATCGGCGCAACGGCTCTTGGGGAACCACGTCGCAAACTTAAAATGCTCCTAACTCCATAAATACACGCCGAAAAGGCCTGGCACATTTTTTAATCGAGTTTTTCCCTTTTTATTCTTTGAAAAATCACGTTATTGAAAAATCACGTCTCAAACTTAAAATGCTCCTAACTCCGTAAATACGCGTCGTAGAGGCCTCAAAGTTGGCACATTTTGTAATCTAGTTTTTCCCTTTTAATTCTATTATAAATCATAATAAGCGGCGAAGGGGTTCTTGAGAAATCACGCCTCAAACTTAAAATGCTTCTAACTCCGTAAATACACGCCGTAGAATCCTCAAAGTTAGCACATTTTTTAATCTAGTTTTTCCCTTTTTAGTCTCATTATAATTAGCGCAAGGGTTCTTGAGAAATCACGTCTCAAACCTAAAATGCTCTTAACTCCATAACTACACGCCGTAGAGGCCTCAAAGTTGGCACATTTTTTAATCTAGTTTTTCCCTTTTTATTCTAATATAAATTATTATAATTCGCGCAAGGGTTCTTAAGAAATCACGTCTCAAACCTAAAATGCTTCTAACAACGTAAATGCGTGCCGTAGAAGCCTCAAAATTGGAACATTTTGTAATATATTTTTGCCATTTTTATTATAATATAAATCATTATAATCGGCGCAGGGGTTCTTGAGAAATCACGTCTCAAACTTAAAATGATCCTAACTCCGTAAATACACACCGTAGAGGCCTCAAAGTTGGCACATTTTGTAATCTAGTTTTTCCCTTTTAATTCTAATATAAATCATAATAAGCGGCGAAGGGGTTCTTGAGAAATCACGCCTCTAACTTAAAATACTTCTAACTCCGTAAATACACGCCGTAGAATCCTCAAAGTTAGCACATTTTTTAATCTAGTTTTTCCCTTTTTAGTCTAATATAAATCATTATAATTAGCGCAAGGGTTCTTGAGAAATCACGTCTCAAACCTAAAATGCTCTTAACTCCATAACTACACGACGTAGAGGCCTCAAAGTTGGCACATTTTGTAATCTAGTTTTTCCCATTTAATTCTATTATAAATCATAATAAGCGGCGAAGGGGTTCTTGAGAAATCACGCCTCTAACTTAAAATACTTCTAACTCCGTAAATACACGCCTTAGAATCCACAAAGTTGGCACATTTTTTAATCTAGTTTTTCCCTTTTTAGTCTAATATAAATCATTATAATTAGCGCAAGGGTTCTTGAGAAATCACGTCTCAAACATAAAATGCTCCTAACTCCGTAAATATTGTCCTAGAGGCCTCAAAGTTGGCACATTTTGTAATCTATTTTTGACCTTTTATTTCTACTATAAATCATTATAATCGGCTCATGGGTTCATGAGAAATCACGTCTCAAACTTAAAATGCTCCATACTCCGTAAATACGCGCCGTAGAGGCCTCAAAGTTGGCACATTTTTTAATCTAGTTTTGCCCTTTTTATTCTAATACACCTATTATAATCGGCCAAGGGTTCTTGAGAAATCACGTCACAAACTTAGAATGCTCCTAACTCCGTAACTACGCGCCGTAGAGTTGAGGCCACTTTCTAATCTTTTTTTGCCCTTTTAATTCCAATATCATTTTAATCGGCGCAACGGTTCTTGGGGAACCACGTCGCAAACTTAAAATGCTCCTAACTCCATAAATACACGCCGAAAAGGCCTGGCACATTTTTTAATCGAGTTTTTCCCTTTTTATTCTTTGAAAAATCACGTTATTGAAAAATCACGTCTCAAACTTAAAATGCTCCTAACTCCGTAAATACGCGTCGTAGAGGCCTCAAAGTTGGCACATTTTGTAATCTAGTTTTTCCCTTTTAATTCTATTATAAATCATAATAAGCGGCGAAGGGGTTCTTGAGAAATCACGCCTCAAACTTAAAATACTTCTAACTCCGTAAATACACGCCGTAGAATCCACAAAGTTGGCACATTTTTTAATCTAGTTTTTCCCTTTTTATTCTAATATAAATCATTATAATTAGCGAAGGGTTCTTGAGAAATCACGTCTCAAAGCTAAAATGCTTCTAACAAAGTAAATACGTGCCGTAGAAGCATCTAAGTTGGCACATTTTGTAATATATTTTTGCCCTTTTTATTATAATATAAATCATTATAATCGACGCAGGGGTTCTTGAGAAATCACGTCTCAAACTAAAAATGCTCCTAACTCCGTCAATACGCGTCGTGGAGGCCTCAAAGTTGGAATATTTTGTAAACTGTTTTTGACCTTTTAATTCCAATATAAATCATTATAATCGGCAAAAGGGTTCTTGAGAAATCACGTCTCAAAGCTAAAATGCTTCTAACAACGTAAATACGTTCCGTGGAAGCCTCAAAGTTGGCACATTTTGTAATATATTTTTGCCCTTTTTATTATAATATAAATCATTATAATCGGCGGAGGGGTTCTTGAGAAATCACGTCTCAAACTAAAAATGCTCCTAACTCCGTAAATACGCGTCGTGGAGGCCTCAAAGTTGGCACATTTTGTAAACTGTTTTTGCCCTTTTAATTCCAATATAAATTATTATAATCGGCAAAAGGGTTCTTGAGAAATCACGTTTCAAAGCTAAAATGCTTCTAACAACGTAAATACGTGCCGTAGAAGCCTGAAAATTGGCACATTTTGTAATATATTTTTGCCCTTTTTATTATAATATAAATCATTATAATTGGCGCAGGGGTTATTGAAAAATCACGTCTTTAGCTTAAAATGCTCCTAACTCCGTAAATACGCGTCGTAGAGGTCTCAAAGTTGGCACATTTTGTAATCTAGTTTTTCCCTTTTAATTCTAATATAAATCATAATAAGCGGCGCAGGGGTTCTTGAGAAATCACGTCTCAAACTTAAAATGCTTCTAACTCCGTAAATACACGCCGTAGAGGCCTGGCACATTTTGTAATCTATTTTTTCCTTTTTTATTCTAATATAAATCATTATAAGAAACGCAAGGTTCTTGAGAAATCACGTCTCAAACTTAAAATGCTCCTAACTCCATAAATACACGACGTAGAGGCCTCAAAGTTGGCACATTTTGTAATCTAGTTTTTCCCTTTTAATTCTATTATAAATCATAATAAGCGGCGAAGGGGTTCTTGAGAAATCACGCCTCAAACTTAAAATGCTTCTAACTCCGTAAATACACGCCGTAGAGGCTTGGCACGTTTTTAAATCTAGTTTTTCCCTTTTTATTCTAATATAAAATATAATAAGAGGCCCAAGGGTTCTTGAGAAATCACGTCTCAAAGTTAAAATGCTCCTAACTCCATAAATACACGACGTAGAGGCCTCAAAGTTGGCACATTTTGTAATCTAGTTTTTCCCTTTTAATTCTAATACAAATCGTAATAAGCGGCGCAGGGGTTCTTGAGAAATCACGTCTCAAACTTAAAAAGCTTCTAACTCCGTAAATACACGCCGTAGAGGCCTGGCACATTTTTTAATTTAGTTTTTCCCTTTTTATTTTAATATAAATCATAATAAGAGGCGCAAGGGTTCTTGGGAAATCACGTATCAAACTTAAAATGCTCCTAACTCCATAAATACACGCCGTAGAATCCTCAAAGTTGGCACATTTTTTAATCTAGTTTTTCCCTTTTTAGTCTAATATAAATCATTATAATTAGCGCAAAAGTTCTTGAGAAATCACGTCTCAAACCTAAAATGCTCCTAACTCCGTAAATACACGCCGAAGAGGCCTCAAAGTTGGCACATTTTGTAATCTAGTGTTTCTTTTAATTCTAATATAAATCATAATAAGCGGTGCAGGGGTTCTTTAGAAATCACGTCTCAAACCTAAAATGCATTTAACAAAGTCTTCTACGTACGTGCCGTAGAAGCCTCAAAATTGGCACATTTTGTAATATATTTTTGCCCTTTTTATTATAATATAAATCATTATAATCGGCGCAGGAGTTCTTGAGAAATCACGCCTCAAACTTAAAATGCTTCTAACTCCGTAAATACACGCCGTAGAGGCCTGGCACGTTTTTTAATCCATTTTTTCCCTTTTTATTCTAATATAAAACATAATAAGAGGCGTAATGGTTCTTGAGAAATCACGTCTCAAACCTAAAATGCTCCTAACTCCGTAAATACACGCCGTAGAGGCTTCAAAGTTGGCACATTTTTTAATCTAGTTTTTCCCTTTTTAGTCTAATATAAATCATTATAATTAGCGCAAGGGTTCTTAAGAAATCACGTCTCAAACCTAAAATGCTTCTAACAACGTAAATGCGTGCCGTAGAAGCCTCAAAATTGGCACATTTTGTAATATATTTGTGCCCTTTTTATTCTAATATAAATCATTATAATCGGCTCAGGGGTTCTTGAGAAATCACGTCTCAAACTTAAAATTCTCCTAACTCCGTAAATACGCGTCGTAGAGGCTTCAAAGTTGGCACATTTTTTAATCTAGTTTTTCCCTTTTTATTAAATCATTATAATTAGCGCAAGGGTTCTTGAGAAATCACGTCTCAAACTTAAAATTCTCCTAACTCCATAAATACACGCCGTAGAGGCCTCAAAGTTGGCACATTTTGTAATCTAGTTTTTCCCTTTTAATTCTAATATAAATCATAATAAGCGGCGCAGGGGTTCTTGAGAAATCACGCCTCAAACTAAAAATGCTTCTAACTCCGTAAATACACGCCGTAGAATCTTCAAAGTTGGCACATTTTTTAATCTAGTTTTTCCCTTTTTAGTCTAATTTAAATCATAATTAGAGCAAGGGTTCTTGAGAAATTACATCTCAAACTAAAAATGCTCTAACTCTGAAAATACGCGTCGTAGAGGCCTCAAAGTTGGCACATTTCTTAATATAGTTTTTCCCTTTTTATTCTAATATAACTCATTATAATTAGCGCAGGGGTTCTTGATAAATCACGCCTCATACTAAAAATGCTTCTAACTCCGTAAATACACGCCGTAAAATCCTCAAAGTTGCCACATTTTTTAATCTAGTTTTTCCCTTTTTAGTCTAATATAAATCATTATAATTAGCACAAGGGTTCTTGAGAAATCACTTCTCAAACCTAAAATGCTTCTAACAACGTTAATGCGTGCCGTAGAAGCCTCAAAATTGGCACATTTTGTAATATATTTTTGCCCTTTTTGAATGATTATAATATAAATCATTATAATCAGCTCAGGGGTTCTTGAGAAATCACGTCTCAAACTTAAAATGCTCCTAACTCCGTAAACACACGCCGTAGAGGCCTCAAAGTTGGCACATTTTTTAATCTAGTTTTTCCCTTTTTATTCTAATATAAATCATTATAATTATCGCAAGGGTTCTTGAGAAATCACGTCTCAAACTAAAAATGCTTCTAACTCTGTAAATACACGCCATAGAATCCTCAAAGTTGGCACATTTTTTAATCAGTTTTTCCTTTTTTATTCTAATATAAATCATTATAAGAAGCGCAAGGTTCTTGAGAAATCACGTCTCAAACTTAAAATGCTCCTAACTCCATAAATACACGACGTAGGGGCCTCAAAGTTGGCACATTTTGTAATCTAGTTTTTCCCTTTTAATTCTAATACAAATCGTAATAAGCGGCGCAGGGGTTCTTGAGAAATCACGTCTCAAACTTAAAAAGCTTCTAACTCCGTAAATACACGCCGTAGAGGCCTGGCACATTTTTTAATTTAGTTTTTCCCTTTTTATTCTAATATAAATCATAATAAGAGGCGCAAGGGTTCTTGGGAAATCACGTATCAAACTTAAAATGCTCCTAACTCCATAAATACACGCCGTAGAATCCTCAAAGTTGGCACATTTTTTAATCTAGTTTTTCCCTTTTTAGTCTAATATAAATCATTATAATTAGCGCAAAAGTTCTTGAGAAATCACGTCTCAAACCTAAAATGCTCCTAACTCCGTAAATACACGCCGAAGAGGCCTCAAAGTTGGCACATTTTGTAATCTGGTGTTTCCCTTTAAATTCTAATATAAATCATAATAAGCGGCGCAGGGGTTCTTGAGAAATCACGTCTCAAACCTAAAATGCATTTAACAAAGTCTTCTACGTACGTGCCGTAGAAGCCTCAAAATTGGCACATTTTGTAATATATTGTTGCCCTTTTTATTATAATATAAATCATTATAATCGGCGCAGGAGTTCTTGAGAAATCACGCCTCAAACTTAAAATGCTTCTAACTCCGTAAATACACGCCGTAGAGGCCTGCCACGTTTTTTAATCCATTTTTTCCCTTTTTATTCTAATATAAAACATAATAAGAGGCGCAATGGTTCTTGAGAAATCACGTCTCAAACCTAAAATGCTCCTAACTCCGTAAATACACGCCGTAGAGGCTTCAAAGTTGGCACATTTTTTAATCTAGTTTTTCCCTTTTTAGTCTAATATAAATCATTATAATTAGCGCAAGGGTTCTTAAGAAATCACGTCTCAAACCTAAAATGCTTCTAACAACGTAAATGCGTGCCGTAGAAGCCTCAAAATTGGCACATTTTGTAATATATTTTTGCCCTTTTTGAATGATTATAATATAAATCATTATAATCAGCTCAGGGGTTCTTAGGAAATCACGTCTCAAACTTAAAATGCTCCTAACTCCGTAAATACACGCGGTAGAGGCCTCAAAGTTGGCACATTTTTTAATCTAGTTTTTCCCTTTTTATTCTAATATAAATCATTATAATTATCGCAAGGGTTCTTGAGAAATCACGTCTCAAACTAAAAATGCTTCTAACTCCGTAAATACACGCCATAGAATCCTCAAAGTTGGCACATTTTTTAATCAGTTTTTCCCTTTTTGGTCTAATATAAATCATTATAATTAGCGCAAGGGTTCTTGAGAAATCACGTCTCAAACCTAAAATGCTTCTAACAACGTAAATGCGTGCCGAAGAAGCCTCAAAATTGGAACATTTTGTAATATATTTTTGCCCTTTTTGAATGATTATAATATAAATCATTATAATCAGCTCAGGTGTTCTTGAGAAATCACGTCTCAAACTTAAAATGCTTCTAACTCCGTAAATACACGCCGTAGAGGCCTGGCACATTTTGTAATCTATTTTTTCCTTTTTTATTCTAATATAAATCATTATAAGAAGCGCAAGGTTCTTGAGAAATCACGTCTCAAACTTAAAATGCTCCTAACTCCATAAATACACGACGTAGAGGCCTCAAAGTTGGCACATTTTGTAATCTAGTTTTTCCCTTTTAATTCTATTATAAATCATAATAAGCGGCGAAGGGGTTCTTGAGAAATCACGCCTCAAACTTAAAATGCTTCTAACTCCGTAAATACACGCCGTAGAGGCCTGGCACATTTTGTAATCTATTTTTTCCTTTTTTATTCTAATATAAATCATTATAAGAAGCGCAAGGTTCTTGATAAGAGGCGCAATGGTTCTTAAGAAATCACGTCTCAAACCTCAAATGCTCCTAACTCCGTAAATACACGCCGTAGAGGCCTCAAAGTTGGCACATTTTGTAATCTAGTTTTTCCCTTTTAATTCTAATATAAATCATAATAAGCGGCGCAGGGGTTCTTGAGAAATCACGTCTCAAACCTAAAATGCTTCTAACAACGTAAATACGTGCCGTAGAAGCCTCAAAATTGGCACATTTTGTAATATATTTGTGCCCTTTTTATTCTTGAGTTCTTGAGAAATAACGTCTCAAACTTAAAATTCTCCTAACTCCGTAAATACGCGTCGTAGAGGCTTCAAAGTTGGCACATTTTTTAATCTAGTTTTTCCCTTTTTATTAAATCATTATAATTAGCGCAAGGGTTCTTGAGAAATCACGTCTCAAACTTAAAATTCTCCTAACTCCATAAATACACGCCGTAGAGGCCTCAAAGTTGGCACATTTTGTAATCTAGTTTTTCCCTTTTAATTCTAATATAAATCATAATAAGCGGCGCAGGGGTTCTTGAGAAATCACGCCTCAAACTAAAAATGCTTCTAACTCGGTAAATACACGCCGTAGAATCTTCAAAGTTGGCACATTTTTTAAACTAGTTTTTCCCTTTTTAGTCTAATTTAAATCATTATAATTAGCGCAAGGGTTCTTGAGAAATCACATCTCAAACTAAAAATGCTCTAGCTCTGAAAATACGCGTCGTAGAGGCCTCAAAGTTGGCACATTTCTTAATATAGTTTTTCCCTTTTTATTCTAATATAACTCATTATAATTAGCGCAGGGGTTCTTGATAAATCACGCCTCAAACTAAAAATGCTTCTAACTCCGTAAATACACGCCGTAAAAACCTCAAAGTTGGCACATTTTTTAATCTAGTTTTTCCCTTTTTAGTCTAATATAAATCATTATAATTAGCACAAGGGTTCTTGAGAAATCACTTCTCAAACCCCTTTTTTTAATTATAATGTAAATCATTATAATCGGAGCAGGGGTTCTTGAGAAATCACGTCTCAAACTAAAAATGCTCCTAACTCTGTAAATACGCGTCGTAGAGGCCTCAAAGTTGGAACATTTCTTAATCTAGTTTTTCCCTTTTTATTCTAATATAAACCATTATAATTAGCGCAAGGGTTCTTGAGAAATCACGTCTCAAACCTAAAATGCTTCTAACAACGTAAATACGTGCCGTAGAAGCCTCAAAATTGGCACATTTTGTAATCTAGTTTTTCCCGTTTAATTCTAATATAAATCATAATAAGCGGCGCAGGGGTTCTTGAGAAATCACGCCTCAAACTAAAAATGCTTCTAACTCCGTAAATACACGCCGTAGAATCCTCAAAGTTGGCACATTTTGTATTCTAGTTTTTCCCTTTTTATTCTCATATAAATCATTATAATTAGCGCAAGGGTTCTTGAGAAATCACGTCTCAAACCTAAAATGCTTCTAACTCCGTAAATACACGCCGTAGAATCCTCAAAGTTGGCACATTTTGTAATCTAGTTTTTCCCGTTTAATTCTAATATAAATCATAATGAGCGGCGCAGGGGTTCTTGAGAAATCACGTCTCAAACTTAAAATGCTCCTAACTCCGTAAATACGCGTCGTAGAGGCCTCAAAGTTGGCACATTTTGTAATCTAGTTTTTCCCTTTTTGTTCTAATAAAGTTGGCACATTTTTTAATCTAGTTTTTCCCTTTTTAGTCTAATATAAATCATTATAATTAGCACAAGGGTTCTTGAGAAATCACTTCTCAAACCCCTTTTTTTAATTATAATGTAAATCATTATAATCGGAGCAGGGGTTCTTGAGAAATCACGTCTCAAACTAAAAATGCTCCTAACTCTGTAAATACGCGTCGTAGAGGCCTCAAAGTTGGAACATTTCTTAATCTAGTTTTTCCCTTTTTATTCTAATATAAACCATTATAATTAGCGCAAGGGTTCTTGAGAAATCACGTCTCAAACCTAAAATGCTTCTAACAACGTAAATACGTGCCGTAGAAGCCTCAAAATTGGCACATTTTGTAATCTAGTTTTTCCCGTTTAATTCTAATATAAATCATAATAAGCGGCGCAGGGGTTCTTGAGAAATCACGCCTCAAACTAAAAATGCTTCTAACTCCGTAAATACACGCCGTAGAATCCTCAAAGTTGGCACATTTTGT
The DNA here is from genome assembly GCA_951804985.1 of Dryomyza anilis. Taxonomy (NCBI): domain Eukaryota; kingdom Metazoa; phylum Arthropoda; class Insecta; order Diptera; family Dryomyzidae; genus Dryomyza; species Dryomyza anilis. Next base: position 35,061,524 of record OX638134.1, read on the forward strand.
ATTCTAGTTTTTCCCTTTATATTCTCATATAAATCATTATAATTAGCGCAAGGGTTCTTGAGAAATCACGTCTCAAACCTAAAATGCTTCTAACTCCGTAAATACACGCCGTAGAATCCTCAAAGTTGGCACATTTTGTAATCTAGTTTTTCCCGTTTAATTCTAATATAAATCATAATGAGCGGCGCAGGGGTTCTTGAGAAATCACGTCTCAAACTTAAAATGCTCCTAACTCCGTAAATACGCGTCGTAGAGGCCTCAAAGTTGGCACATTTTTTAATCTAGTTTTTCCCTTTTTATTCTAATATAAATCATTATAATTATCGCAAGGGTTCTTGAGAAATCACGTCTCAAACCTAAAATGCTTCTAACTCCGTAAATACACGCCGTAGAATCCTCAAAGTTGGCACATTTTGTAATCTAGTTTTTCCCGTTTAATTCTAATATAAATCATATAAGCGGCGTAGGGGTTCTTCTCAAACCTAAAATGCTTCTAACAACGTTAATGCGTGCCGTAGAAGCCTCAAAATTGGCACATTTTGTAATATATTTTTGCCCTTTTTGAATGATTATAATATAAATCATTATAATCAGCTCAGGGGTTCTTGAGAAATCACGTCTCAAACTTAAAATGCTCCTAACTCCGTAAATACACGCGGTAGAGGCCTCAAAGTTGGCACATTTTTTAATCTAGTTTTTCCCTTTTTATTCTAATATAAATCATTATAATTATCGCAAGGGTTCTTGAGAAATCACGTCCCAAACTAAAAATGCTTCTAACTCCGTAAATACACGCCATAGAATCCTCAAAGTTGGCACAATTTTTAATCAGTTTTTCCCTTTTTAGTCTAATATAAATCATTATAATTAGCGCAAGGGTTCTTGAGAAATCACGTCTCAAACCTAAAATGCTTCCAACAACGTAAATGCGTGCCGTAGAAGCCTCAAAATTGGAACATTTTGTAATATATTTTTGCCCTTTTTATTATAATATAAATCATTATAATCGGCGCAGGGGTTATTGAGAAATCACGTCTCAAACTTAAAATGCTCCTAACTCCGTAAATACACGCCGTAGAGGCTTCAAAATTGGCACATTTTTTAATCTTGTTTTTCCCTTTTTAGTCTAATAAAAATCATTATAATTAGCGCAAGGGTTCTTAAGAAATCACGTCTCAAACCTAAAATGCTTCTAACAACGTAAATGCGTGCCGTAGAAGCCTCAAAATTGGCACATTTTGTAATATATTTTTGCCCTTTTTATTATAATGTAAATCATTATAATCGGCGCAGGGGTTCTTGAGAAATCACGTCTCAAACTAAAAATGCTCCTAACTCCGTAAATACACGCCGTAGAGGCTTCAAAATTGGCACATTTTTTAATCTAGTTTTTCCCTTTTTAGTCTAATATAAATCATTATAATTAGCGCAAGGGTTCTTAAGAAATCACGTCTCAAACCTAAAATGCTTCTAACAACGTAAATGCGTGCCGTAGAAGCCTCAAAATTGGAACATTTTGTAATATATTTTTGCCCTTTTTATTATAATATAAATCATTATAATCGGCGCAGGGGTTCTTGAGAAATCACGTCTCAAACTAAAAATGCTCCTAACTCTGTAAATACGCGTCGTAGAGGCCTCAAAGTTGGAACATTTCTTAATCTAGTTTTTCCCTTTTTATTCTAATATAAACCATTATAATTAGCGCAAGGGTTCTTGAGAAATCACGTCTCAAACCTAAAATGCTTCTAACTCCGTAAATACACGCCGTAGAATCCTCAAAGTTGGCACATTTTGTAATCTAGTTTTTCCCGTTTAATTCTAATATAAATCATATAAGCGGCGTAGGGGTTCTTCTCAAACCTAAAATGCTTCTAACAACGTTAATGCGTGCCGTAGAAGCCTCAAAATTGGCACATTTTGTAATATATTTTTGCCCTTTTTGAATGATTATAATATAAATCATTATAATCAGCTCAGGGGTTCTTGAGAAATCACGTCTCAAACTTAAAATGCTCCTAACTCCGTAAATACACGCGGTAGAGGCCTCAAAGTTGGCACATTTTTTAATCTAGTTTTTCCCTTTTTATTCTAATATAAATCATTATAATTATCGCAAGGGTTCTTGAGAAATCACGTCCCAAACTAAAAATGCTTCTAACTCCGTAAATACACGCCATAGAATCCTCAAAGTTGGCACAATTTTTAATCAGTTTTTCCCTTTTTAGTCTAATATAAATCATTATAATTAGCGCAAGGGTTCTTGAGAAATCACTTCTCAAACCTAAAATGCTTCCAACAACGTAAATGCGTGCCGTAGAAGCCTCAAAATTGGAACATTTTGTAATATATTTTTGCCATTTTTATTATAATATAAATCATTATAATCGGCGCAGGGGTTCTTGAGAAATCACGTCTCAAACTTAAAATGCTCCTAACTCCGTAAATACACGCCGTAGAGGCTTCAAAATTGGCACATTTTTTAATCTTGTTTTTCCCTTTTTAGTCTAATAAAAATCATTATAATTAGCGCAAGGGTTCTTAAGAAATCACGTCTCAAACCTAAAATGCTTCTAACAACGTAAATGCGTGCCGTAGAAGCCTCAAAATTGGCACATTTTGTAATATATTTTTGCCCTTTTTATTATAATGTAAATCATTATAATCGGCGCAGGGGTTCTTGAGAAATCACGTCTCAAACTAAAAATGCTCCTAACTCCGTAAATACACGCCGTAGAGGCTTCAAAATTGGCACATTTTTTAATCTAGTTTTTCCCTTTTTAGTCTAATATAAATCATTATAATTAGCGCAAGGGTTCTTAAGAAATCACGTCTCAAACCTAAAATGCTTCTAACAACGTAAATGCGTGCCGTAGAAGCCTCAAAATTGGAACATTTTGTAATATATTTTTGCCCTTTTTATTATAATATAAATCATTATAATCGGCGCAGGGGTTCTTGAGAAATCACGTCTCAAACTAAAAATGCTCCTAACTCTGTAAATACGCGTCGTAGAGGCCTCAAAGTTGGAACATTTCTTAATCTAGTTTTTCCCTTTTTATTCTAATATAAACCATTATAATTAGCGCAAGGGTTCTTGAGAAATCACGTCTCAAACCTAAAATGCTTCTAACAACGTAAATACGTGCCGTAGAAGCCTCAAAATTGGCACATTTTGTAATCTAGTTTTTCCCGTTTAATTCTAATATAAATCATAATAAGCGGCGCAGGGGTTCTTGAGAAATCACGCCTCAAACGAAAAATGCTTCTAACTCCGTAAATACACGCCGTAGAATCCTCAAAGTTGGCACATTTTGTATTCTAGTTTTTCCCTTTTTATTCTCATATAAATCATTATAATTAGCGCAAGGGTTCTTGAGAAATCACGTCTCAAACCTAAAATGCTTCTAACTCCGTAAATACACGCCGTAGAATCCTCAAAGTTGGCACATTTTGTAATCTAGTTTTTCCCGTTTAATTCTAATATAAATCATAATGAGCGGCGCAGGGGTTCTTGAGAAATCACGTCTCAAACTTAAAATGCTCCTAACTCCGTAAATACGCGTCGTAGAGGCCTCAAAGTTGGCAAATTTTTTTAATCTAGTTTTTCCCTTTTTATTCTAATATAAATCATTATAATTAGCGCAAGGGTTCTTGAGAAATCACGTCTCAAACCTAAAATGCTTCTAACTCCGTAAATACACACCGTAGAATCCTCAAAGTTGGCACATTTTGTAATCTAGTTTTTCCCGTTTAATTCTAATATAAATCATAATAAGCGGCGCAGGGGTTCTTGAGAAATCACGCCTCAAACTAAAAATGCTTCTAACTCCGTAAATACACGCCGTAGAATCATCAAAGTTGGCACATTTTGTAATCTAGTTTTTCCCGTTTAATTCTAATATAAATCATTATAATTAGCGCAAGGGTTCTTGAGAAATCACGTCTCAAACCTAAAATGCTCCTAACTCAGTAAATACACGCCGTAGAGGCCTCAAAGTTTGCACATTTTGTAATCTAGTTTTTCCCGTTTAATTCTAATATAAATCATAATGAGCGGCGCAGGGGTTCTTGAGAAATCACGTCTCAAACTTAAAATGCTCCTAACTCCGTAAATACGCGTCGTAGAGGCCTCAAAGTTGGCACATTTTTTAATCTAGTTTTTCCCTTTTTATTCTAATATAAATCATTATAATTAGCGCAAGGGTTCTTGAGAAATCACGTCTCAAACCTAAAATGCTTCTAACTCCGTAAATACACGCCGTAGAATCCTCAAACTTGGCACATTTTGTAATCTAGTTTTTCCCTTTTTATTCTAATATAAATCATTATAATTAGCGCAAGGGTTCTTGAGAAATCACGTCTCAAACCTAAAATGCTCCTAACTCAGTAAATACACGCCGTAGAGGCCTCAAAGTTTGCACATTTTGTAATCTAGTTTTTCCCTTTTAATTCTAATATAAATCATAATAAGCGGAGCAGGGGTTCTTGAGAAATCACGTCTCAAACATAAAATGCTCCTAGCTCCGTAAATACGCGTCGTAGAGGCTTCAAAATTGGCACATTTTTTAATCTAGTTTTTCCCTTTTTAGTCATATTTAAATCAAGCCTCAAAATTGGCACATTTTGTAATATATTTTTGCCCTTTTTATTATAATATAAATCATTATAATCGGCGCAGGGGTTCTTGAGAAATCACGTCTCAAACTTAAAATGCTCCTAGCTCCGTAAATACGCGTCGTAAAGGCTTCAAAATTGGCACATTTTTTAATCTAGTTTTTCCCTTTTTAGTCTAATATAAATCATTATAATTAGCGCAAGGGTTCTTAAGAAATCACGTCTCAAACCTAAAATGCTTCTCACAACGTAAATGCGTGCCGTAGAAGCCTCAAAATTGGCACATTTTGTAATATATTTTTGCCCTTTTTATTCCAATATAAATCATTATAATCGGCGCAGGGGTTCTTGAGAAATCACGTCTCAAACTTAAAATGCTACTAACACCGTAAATACATGCCGTAGAGGCCTCAAAGTTGGCACATTTTTTAATCTAGTGTTTCCCTTTTTATTAAATCAGTATAATTATCGCAAGGGTTCTTGAGAAATCACTTCTCAAACCTAAAATGCTTCTAACAACGTAAATACGTGCCGTAGAAGCCTCAAAATTGGCACATTTTGTAATATATTTTTGCCCTTTTTATTCTAATATAAATCATTATAATTAGCGCAAGGGTTCTTGAGAAATCACGCCTCAAACTTAAAATGCTTCTAACTCCGTAAATACACGCCGTAGAGACCGTAAAGTTGGCACATTTTGTAAACTATTTTTGCCCTTTTAATTCCAATATAAATCATAATAAGCGGCGCAGGGGTTCTTGAGAAATCACATCTCAAACCTAAAATGTTTCTAACAACGTAAATACATGCCGAAGAAGCCTCAAAATTGGCACATTTTGTAATTTGCACATTTGCCCTTTTTATTATAATATAAATTATTATAATCGGCGCAGGGGTTCTTGAGAAATCACGTCTCAAACTTAAAATGCTAGTTTTTCCCTATCAAAATTGGCACATTTTGTAATATATTTTTGCCCTTTTTATTATAATATAAATCATTATAATCGGCGCAGGGGTTCTTGAGAAATCACGTCGCAAACTTAAAATGCTCCTAACTCCGTAAATACGCGTCGTAGAGGCCTCAAAGTTGGCACATTTTTAAATCTAGTTTTTCCCTTTTTATTCTAATATAAATCATTATAATTAGTGCAAGGGTTCCTGAGAAATCACGTCTCAAACCTAAAATGCACCTGACTTCGTAAAGACAGAGGCCTCAAAGTTTGCACATTTTGTAATCTAGTTTTTCCCTTTTAATTCTAATATAAATCATAATAAGCGGCGCAGGGGTTCTTGAGAAATCACGCCTCAAACTAAAAATGCTTCTAACTCCGTAAATACACGCCGTAGAATCCTCAAAGTTGGCACATTTTGTAATCTAGTTTTTCCCTTTTTATTCTAATATAAATCATAATGAGCGGCGCAGGGGTTCTTGAGAAATCACGCCTCAACCTTAAAATGCTCCTAACTCCGTAAATACGCGTCGTAGAGGCCTCAAAGTTGGCACATTTTTTAATCTAGTTTTTCGCTTTTTATTCTAATATAAATCATTATAATTAGCGCAAGGGTTCTTGAGAAATCACGTCTCAAACCTAAAATGCTTCTAACTCCGTAAATACACGCCGTAGAATCCTCAAAGTTGGCACATTTTGTAATCTAGTTTTTCCCTTTTTGTTCTAATATAAATCATTATAATTAGCGCAAGGGTTCTTGAGAAATCACGTCTCAAACCTAAAATGCTCCTAACTCAGTAAATACACGCCGTAGAGGCCTCAAAGTTTGCTCATTTTGTAATCTAGTTTTTCCCTTTTAATTCTAATATAAATCATAATAAGCGGCGCAGGGGTTCTTGAGAAATCACGCCTCAAACTAAAAATGCTTCTAACTCCGTAAATACACGCCGTAGAATCCTCAAAGTTGGCACATTTTGTAATCTAGTTTTTCCCTTTTTATTTTAATATAAATCATTATAATTAGCGTAAGGGTTCTTGAGAAATCACGTCTCAAACCTAAAATGCTCCTAACTCAGTAAATACACGCCGTAGAGGCCTCAAAGTTTGCACATTTTGTAATCTAGTTTTTCCCTTTTAATTCTAATATAAATCATAATAAGCGGCGCAGGGGTTCTTGAGAAATCACGCCTCAAACTAAAAATGCTTCTAATTCCGTAAATACACGCCGTAGAATCCTCAAAGTTGGCACATTTTGTAATCTAGTTTTTCCCTTTTTATTTTAATATAAATCATTATAATTAGCGCAAGGGTTCTTGAGAAATCACGTCTCAAACCTAAAATGCTCCTAACTCAGTAAATACACGCCGTAGAGGCCTCAAAGTGGCGCAGGTTCTTGAGAAATCACGCCTCAAACTAAAAATGCTTCTAATTCCGTAAATACACGCCGTAGAATCCTCAAACTTGGCACATTTTGTAATCTAGTTTTTCCCTTTTTATTCTAATATAAATCATTATAATTAGCGCAAGGGTTCTTGAGAAATCACGTCTCAAACCTAAAATGCTCCTAACTCAGTAAATACACGCCGTAGAGGCCTCAAAGTTTGCACATTTTGTAATCTAGTTTTTCCCTTTTAATTCTAATATAAATCATAATAAGCGGAGCAGGGGTTCTTGAGAAATCACGTCTCAAACATAAAATGCTCCTAGCTCCGTAAATACGCGTCGTAGAGGCTTCAAAATTGGCAATTTAATCTAGTTTTTCCCTTTTTAGTCATATTTAAATCAAGCCTCAAAATTGGCACATTTTGTAATATATTTTTGCCCTTTTTATTATAATATAAATCATTATAATCGGCGCAGGGGTTCTTGAGAAATCACGTCTCAAACTTAAAATGCTTTAGCTCCGTAAATACGCGTCGTAGAGGCTTCAAAATTGGCACATTTTTTAATCTAGTTTTTCCCTTTTTAGTCTAATATAAATCATTATAATTAGCGCAAGGGTTCTTAAGAAATCACGTCTCAAACCTAAAATGCTTCTCACAACGTAAATGCGTGCCGTAGAAGCCTCAAAATTGGCACATTTTGTAATATATTTTTGCCCTTTTTATTCCAATATAAATCATTATAATCGCCGCAGGGGTTCTTGAGAAATCACGTCTCAAACTTAAAATGCTACTAACACCGTAAATACATGCCGTAGAGGCCTCAAAGTTGGCACATTTTTTAATCTAGTGTTTCCCTTTTTATTAAATCAGTATAATTATCGCAAGGGTTCTTGAGAAATCACTTCTCAAACCTAAAATGCTTCTAACAACGTAAATACGTGCCGTAGAAGCCTCAAAATTGGCACATTTTGTAATATATTTTTGCCCTTTTTATTCTAATATAAATCATTATAATTAGCGCAAGGGTTCTTGAGAAATCACGCCTCAAACTTAAAATGCTTCTAACTCCGTAAATACACGCCGTAGAGACCGTAAAGTTGGCACATTTTGTAAACTATTTTTGCCCTTTTAATTCCAATATAAATCATAATAAGCGGCGCAGGGGTTCTTGAGAAATCACATCTCAAACCTAAAATGTTTCTAACAACGTAAATACATGCCGAAGAAGCCTCAAAATTGGCACATTTTGTAATTTGCACATTTGCCCTTTTTATTATAATATAAATTATTATAATCGGCGCAGGGGTTCTTGAGAAATCACGTCTCAAACTTAAAATGCTAGTTTTTCCCTATCAAAATTGGCACATTTTGTAATCTAGTTTTTCCCTTTTTGTTCTAATATAAATCATTATAATTAGCGCAAGGGTTCTTGAGAAATCACGTCTCAAACCTAAAATGCTCCTAACTCAGTAAATACACGCCGTAGAGGCCTCAAAGTTTGCTCATTTTGTAATCTAGTTTTTCCCTTTTAATTCTAATATAAATCATAATAAGCGGCGCAGGGGTTCTTGAGAAATCACGCCTCAAACTAAAAATGCTTCTAACTCCGTAAATACACGCCGTAGAATCCTCAAAGTTGGCACATTTTGTAATCTAGTTTTTCCCTTTTTATTTTAATATAAATCATTATAATTAGCGTAAGGGTTCTTGAGAAATCACGTCTCAAACCTAAAATGCTCCTAACTCAGTAAATACACGCCGTAGAGGCCTCAAAGTTTGCACATTTTGTAATCTAGTTTTTCCCTTTTAATTCTAATATAAATCATAATAAGCGGCGCAGGGGTTCTTGAGAAATCACGCCTCAAACTAAAAATGCTTCTAATTCCGTAAATACACGCCGTAGAATCCTCAAAGTTGGCACATTTTGTAATCTAGTTTTTCCCTTTTTATTTTAATATAAATCATTATAATTAGCGCAAGGGTTCTTGAGAAATCACGTCTCAAACCTAAAATGCTCCTAACTCAGTAAATACACGCCGTAGAGGCCTCAAAGTGGCGCAGGTTCTTGAGAAATCACGCCTCAAACTAAAAATGCTTCTAATTCCGTAAATACACGCCGTAGAATCCTCAAAGTTGGCACATTTTGTAATCTAGTTTTTCCCTTTTTATTTTAATATAAATCATTATAATTAGCGCAAGGGTTCTTGAGAAATCACGTCTCAAACCTAAAATGCTCCTAACTCAGTAAATACACGCCGTAGAGGCCTCAAAGTTTGCACATTTTGTAATCTAGTTTTTCCCTTTTAATTCTAATATAAATCATAATAAGCGGAGCAGGGGTTCTTGAGAAATCACGTCTCAAACCTAAAATGCATTTAACAACGTCTTCTACGTACGTGCCGTAGAAGCCTCAAAATTGGCACATTTTGTAATATATTTTTGCACTTTTTATTATAATATAAATCATTATAATCGGCGCAGGGGTTCTTGAGAAATCACGTCTCAAACTAACTCCGTAAATACGCGTCGTAGAGGCTTCAAAATTGGCACATTTTTTAATCTAGTTTTTCCCTTTTTAGTCTAATATAAATCATTATAATTAGCGCAAGGGTTCTTAAGAAATCACGTCTCAAACCTAAAATGCATTAAACAACGTCTTCTACGTACGTGCCGTAGAAGCCTCAAAATTGGCACATTTTGTAATATATTGTTGCCCTTTTTATTATAATATAAATCATTATAATCGGCGCAGGGGTTCTTGATAAATCACGTCTCAAACTTAAAATGCTACTAACTCCGTAAATACACGCCGTAGAGGCCTCAAAGTTGGCACATTTTTTAATCTAGTTTTTCCCTTTTTATTAAATCAGTATAATTATCGCAAGGGTTCTTGAGAAATCACGTCTCAAACCTAAAATGCTTCTAACAACGTAAATACGTGCCGTAGAAGCCTCAAAATTCGCACATTTTGTAATATATTTTTGCCCTTTTTATTCTAATATAAATCATTATAATTAGCGCAAGGGTTCTTGAGAAATCACGTCTCAAACCTAAAATGCTCCTAACTCAGTAAATACACGCCGTAGAAGCCTCAAAGTTTGCACATTTTGTAATCTAGTTTTTCCCTTTTAATTCTAATATAAATCATAATAAGCGGCGCAGGGGTTCTTGAGAAATTACGCCTCAAACTAAAAATGCTTCTAACTCCGTAAATACACGCCGTAGAATCCTCAAAGTTGGCACATTTTGTAATCTAGTTTTTCCCTTTTTATTCTAATATAAATCATTATAATTAGCGCAAGGGTTCTTGAGAAATCACGTCTCAAATTTAAAATGCTTCTAACTCCGTAAATACACGCCGTAGAATCCTCAAAGTTGGTACATTTTGTAATCTAGTTTTTCCCGTTCAATTCTAATATAAATCATAATGAGCGGCGCAGGGGTTCTTGAGAAATCACGCCTTAACCTTAAAATGCTCCTAACTCCGTAAATACGCGTCGTAGAGGCCTCAAAGTTGGCACATTTTTTAATCTAGTTTTTCGATTTTTATTCTAATATAAATCATTATAATTAGCGCAAGGGTTCTTGAGAAATCACGTCTCAAACCTAAAATGCTTCTAACTCCGTAAATACACGCCGTAGAATCCTCAAAGTTGGCACATTTTGTAATCTAGTTTTTCCCGTTTAATTCTAATATAAATCATAATAAGCGGCGCAGGGGTTCTTGAGAAATCACGCCTCAAACTAAAAATGCTTCTAACTCCGTAAATACACGCCGTAGAATCCTCAAAGTTGGCACATTTTGTAATCTAGTTTTTCCCTTTTTGTTCTAATATAAATCATTATAATTAGCGCAAGGGTTCTTGAGAAATCACGTCTCAAACCTAAAATGCTCCTAACTCAGTAAATACACGCCGTAGAGGCCTCAAAGTTTGCTCATTTTGTAATCTAGTTTTTCCCTTTTAATTCTAATATAAATCATAATAAGCGGCGCAGGGGTTCTTGAGAAATCACGTCTCAAACTAAAAATGCTTCTAACTCCGTAAATACACGCCGTAGAATCCTCAAAGTTGGCATATTTTGTAATCTAGTTTTTCCCTTTTTATTTTAATATAAATCATTATAATTAGCGCAAGGGTTCTTGAGAAATCACGTCTCAAACCTAAAATACTCCTAACTCAGTAAATACACGCCGTAGAGGCCTCAAAGTTTGCACATTTTGTAATCTAGTTTTTTCCTTTTAATTCTAATATAAACCATAATAAGCGGAGCAGGGGTTCTTGAGAAATCACGTCTCAAACCTAAAATGCATTTAACAACGTCTTCTACGTACGTGCCGTAGAAGCCTCAAAATTGGCACATTTTGTAATATATTGTTGCACTTTTTATTATAATATAAATCATTATAATCGGCGCAGGGGTTCTTGAGAAATCACGTCTCAAACTTAAAATGCTCCTAACTCCGTAAATACGCGTCGTAGAGGCTTCAAAATTGGCACATTTTTTAATCTAGTTTTTGCCTTTTTAGTCTAATATAAATCATTATAATTAGCGCAAGGGTTCTTGAGAAATCACGTCTCAAACCTAAAATGCTTCTCACAACGTAAATGCGTTCCGTAGAAGCCTCAAAATTGGCACATTTTGTAATATATTTTTGCCCTTTTTATGTTAATATAAATCATCATCATTAGCGCAAGGGTTCTTGAGAAATCACGTCTCAAACTTAAAATGCTTCTAACTCCGTAAATACACGCCTTAGAGACCGTAAAGTTGGCACATTTTGTAAACTGTTTTTCCCTTTTAATTCTAATATAAATCATAATAAGCGGCGCAGGGGTTCTTGAGAAATCACATCTCAAACCTAAAATATTTCTAACATGCCGAAGAAGCCTCAAAATTGGCACATTTTGTAATATATTTTTGCCCTTTTTACTATAATATAAATTATTATAATCGGCGCAGGGGTTCTTGAGAAATCACGTCTCAAACTTAAAATGCTAGTTTTTCCCTATCAAAATTGGCACATTTTGTAATATATTTTAGCCCTTTTTATTATAATATAAATCATTATAATCGGCGCAGGGGTTCTTGGGAAATCACGTCTCAAACTAAAAATGCTCCTAACTCCGTAAATACGCGTCGTAGAGGCCTCAAAGTTGGAACATTTCTTAATCTAGTTTTTCCCTTTTTATTCTAATATAAATCATTATAATTAGCGAAAGGGTTCTTGAGAAATCACGTCTCAAACCTAAAATGCTCCTAACTCAGTAAATCACGCCGAGGCCTCAAAGTTTGAACATTTTGTAATCTAGTTTTTCCCTTTTGTTTCTAATATAAATCATAATAAGACGCGCCGGGGTTCTTGAGAAATCACGCCTCAAACTAAAAATGCTTCTAACTCCGTAAATACACGCCGTAGAATCCTCAAAGTTGGCACATTTTGTAATCTAGTTTTTCCCTTTTTATTCTAATAGAAATCATTATAATTAGCGCAAGGGTTCTTGAGAAATCACGTCTCAAACTTAAAATGCTTCTAACTCCGTAAATACACGCCGTAGAATCCTCAAAGTTGGCACATTTTGTAATCTAGTTTTTCCCGTTTAATTCTAATATAAATCATAATAAGCGGAGCAGGGGTTCTTGAGAAATCACAGCTCAAACTAAAAATGCTTCTAACTCCGTAAATACACGCCGTAGAATCCTCAAAGTTGGCACATTTTGTAATCTAGTTTTTCCCTTTTAATTCTAATATAAATCATTATAATTAGCGCAAGGGTTCTTGAGAAATCACGTCTCAAACCTAAAATGCTTCTAACTCCGTAAATACACGCCGTAGAATCCTCAAAGTTGGCACATTTTGTAATCTAGTTTTTCCCGTTTAATTCTAATATAAATCATAATGAGCAGCGTAGGGGTTCTTGAGAAATCACGTCTCAAACTAAAAATGCTCCTAACTCCGTAAATACGCGTCGTAAAGGCCTCAAAGTTGGAACATTTCTTAATCTAGTTTTTCCCTTTTTATTCTAATATAAATCATTATAATTAGCGAAAGGGTTCTTGAGAAATCACGTCTCAAACCTAAAATGCTCCTAACTCAGTAAATCACGCCGAGGCCTCAAAGTTTGAACATTTTGTAATCTAGTTTTTCCCTTTTGTTTCTAATATAAATCATAATAAGAGGCGCCGGGGTTCTTGAGAAATCACGCCTCAAACTAAAAATGCTTCTAACTCCGTAAATACACGCCGTAGAATCCTCAAAGTTGGCACATTTTGTAATCTAGTTTTTCCCTTTTTATTCTAATAGAAATCATTATAATTAGCGCAAGGGTTCTTGAGAAATCACGTCTCAAACTTAAAATGCTTCTAACTCCGTAAATACACGCCGTAGAATCCTCAAAGTTGGCACATTTTGTAATCTAGTTTTTCCCGTTTAATTCTAATATAAATCATAATAAGCGGCGCAGGGGTTCTTGAGAAATCACGTCTCAAACTAAAAATGCTCCTAACTCCGTAAATACACGCCGTAGAGGCTTCAAAATTGGCACATTTTTTAATCTAGTTTTTCCCTTTTTAGTCTAATATAAATCATTATAATTAGCGCAAGGGTTCTTAAGAAATCACGTCTCAAACCTAAAATGCTTCTAACAACGTAAATGCGTGCCGTAGAAGCCTCAAAATTGGAACATTTTGTAATATATTTTTGCCCTTTTTATTTAATATAAATCATTATAATCGGCGCAGGGGTTCTTGAGAAATCACGTCTCAAACTAAAAATGCTCCTAACTCTGTAAATACGCGTCGTAGAGGCCTCAAAGTTGGAACATTTCTTAATCTAGTTTTTCCCTCTTTATTCTAATATAAACCATTATAATTAGCGCAAGGGTTCTTGAGAAATCACGTCTCAAACCTAAAATGCTTCTAACAACGTAAATACGTGCCGTAGAAGCCTCAAAATTGGCACATTTTGTAATCTAGTTTTTCCCGTTTAATTCTAATATAAATCATAATAAGCGGCGCAGGGGTTCTTGAGAAATCACGCCTCAAACTTAAAATGCTTCTAACTCCGTAAATACACGCCGTAGAATCCTCAAAGTTGGCACATTTTGTATTCTAGTTTTTCCCTTTTTATTCTCATATAAATCATTATAATTAGCGCAAGGGTTCTTGAGAAATCACGTCTCAAACCTAAAATGCTTCTAACTCCGTAAATACACGCCGTAGAATCCTCAAAGTTGGCACAGTTTGTAATCTAGTTTTTCCCGTTTAATTCTAATATAAATCATAATGAGCAGTGCAGGGGTTCTTGAGAAATCACGTCTCAAACTAAAAATGCTCCTAACTCCGTAAATACGCGTCGTAGAGGCCTCAAAGTTGGCACATTTTTTAATCTAGTTTTTCCCTTTTTATTCTAATATAAATCATTATAATTAGCGCAAGGGTTCTTGAGAAATCACGTCTCAAACCTAAAATGCTTCTAACTCCGTAAATACACGCCGTAGAATCCTCAAAGTTGGCACATTTTGTAATCTAGTTTTTCCCGTTTAATTCTAATATAAATCATAATAAGCGGCGCAGGGGTTCTTGAGAAATCACGTCTCAAACTAAAAATGCTTCTAACTCCGTAAATACACGCCGTAGAATCCTCAAAGTTGGCACATTTTGTAATCTAGTTTTTCCCTTTTTGTTCTAATATAAATCATTATAATTAGCGCAAGGGTTCTTGAGAAATCACGTCTCAAACCTAAAATGCTCCTAACTCAGTAAATACACGCCGTAGAGGCCTCAAAGTTTGCACATTTTGTAATCTAGTTTTTCCCGTTTAATTCTAATATAAATCATAATGAGCGACGCAGGGGTTCTTGAGAAATCACGTCTCAAACTTAAAATGTTCCTAACTCCGTAAATACGCGTCGTAGAGGCCTCAAAGTTGGCACATTTTTTAATCTAGTTTTTCCCTTTTTATTCTAATATAAATCATTATAATTAGCGCAAGGGTTCTTGAGAAATCACGTCTCAAACCTAAAATGCTTCTAACTCCGTAAATACACGCCGTAGAATCCTTAAACTTGGCACATTTTGTAATCTAGTTTTTCCCTTTTTATTCTAATATAAATCATTATAATTAGCGCAAGGGTTCACGTCTCAAACCTAAAATGCTCCTAACTCATTAAATACACGCCGTAGAGGCCTCAAAGTTTGCACATTTTGTAATCTAGTTTTTCCCTTTTTATTCTAATATAAATCATAATAAGCGGAGCAGGGGTTCTTGAGAAATCACGTCTCAAACATAAAATGCTCCTAGCTCCGTAAATACGCATCGTAGAGGCTTCAAAATTGGCACATTTTTTAATCTAGTTTTTCCCTTTTTAGTCTAATATAAATCATTATAATTAGCGCAAGGGTTCTTAAGAAATCACGTCTCAAACCTAAATTGCTTCTCACAACGTAAATGCGTGCCGTAGAAGCCTCAAAATTGGCACATTTTGTAATATATTTTTGCCCTTTTTATTATAATATAAATCATTATAATCGGCGCAGGGGTTCTTGAGAAATCACGTCTCAAACTTAAAATGCTCCTAGCTCCGTAAATACGCGTCGTAGAGGCTTCAAAATTGGCACATTTTTTAATCTAGTTTTTCCCTTTTTAGTCTAATATAAATCATTATAATTAGCGCAAAGGTTTTTAAGAAATCACGTCTCAAACCTAAAATGCTTCTCACAACGTAAATGCGTGCCGTAGAAGCCTCAAAATTGGCACATTTTGTAATATATTTTTGCCCTTTTTATTATAATATAAATCATTATAATCGGCGCAGGGGTTCTTGAGAAATCACGTGTCAAACTTAAAATGCTACTAACTCCGTAAATACATGCCGTAGAGGCCTCAAAGTTGGCACATTTTTTAATCTAGTTTTTCCCTTTTTATTAAATCAGTATAATTATCGCAAGGGTTCTTGAGAAATCACTTCTCAAACCTAAAATGCTAACAACGTAAATACGTGCCGTAGAAGCCTCAAAATTGGCACATTTTGTAATATATTTTTGCCCTTTTTATTCTAATATAAATAATATAAATAAAATCATTATAATTAGCGCAAGGGTTCTTGAGAAATCACGTCTCAAACTTAAAATGCTTCTAACTCCGTAAATACACGCCGTAGAGACCGTAAAGTTGGCACATTTTGTAAACTATTTTAGCCCTTTTAATTCCAATATAAATCATAATAAGCGGCGCAGGGGTTCTTGAGAAATCACATCTCAAACCTAAAATGTTCCTAACTCAGTAAATACACGCCGTAGAGGCCTCAAAGTTTGCACATTTTGTAATCTAGTTTTTCCCGTTTAATTCTAATATAAATCATAATGAGCGACGCAGGGGTTCTTGAGAAATCACGTCTCAAACTTAAAATTTCCTAACTCCGTAAATACGCGTCGTAGAGGCCTCAAAGTTGGCACATTTTTTAATCTAGTTTTTCCCTTTTTATTCTAATATAAATCATTATAATCGGCGCAAGGGTTCTTGAGAAATCACGTCTCAAACCTAAAATGCTTCTAACTCCGTAAATACACGCCGTAGAATCCTCAAACTTGGCACATTTTGTAATCTAGTTTTTCCCTTTTTATTCTAATATAAATCATTATAATTAGCGCAAGGGTTCTTGAGAAATCACGTCTCAAACCTAGAATGCTCCTAACTCATTAAATACACGCCGTAGAGGCCTCAAAGTTTGCACATTTTGTAATCTAGTTTTTCCCTTTTTATTCTAATATAAATCATAATAAGCGGAGCAGGGGTTCTTGAGAAATCACGTCTCAAACATAAAATGCTCCTAGCTCCGTAAATACGCATCGTAGAGGCTTCAAAATTGGCACATTTTTTAATCTAGTTTTTCCCTTTTTAGTCTAATATAAATCATTATAATTAGCGCAAGGGTTCTTAAGAAATCACGTCTCAAACCTAAATTGCTTCTCACAACGTAAATGCGTGCCGTAGAAGCCTCAAAATTGGCACATTTTGTAATATATTTTTGCCCTTTTTATTATAATATAAATCATTATAATCGGCGCAGGGGTTCTTGAGAAATCACGTGTCAAACTTAAAATGCTACTAACTCCGTAAATACATGCCGTAGAGGCCTCAAAGTTGGCACATTTTTTAATCTAGTTTTTCCCTTTTTATTAAATCAGTATAATTATCGCAAGGGTTCTTGAGAAATCACTTCTCAAACCTAAAATGCTTCTAACAACGTAAATACGTGCCGTAGAAGCCTCAAAATTGGCACATTTTGTAATATATTTTTGCCCTTTTTATTCTAATATAAATAATATAAATAAAATCATTATAATTAGCGCAAGGGTTCTTGAGAAATCACGTCTCAAACTTAAAATGCTTCTAACTCCGTAAATACACGCCGTAGAGACCGTAAAGTTGGCAAATTTTGTAAACTATTTTTGCCCTTTTAATTCCAATATAAATCATAATAAGCGGCGCAGGGGTTCTTGAGAAATCACATCTCAAACCTAAAATGTTTCTAACAACGTAAATACATGCCGAAGAAGCCTCAAAATTGGCACATTTTTTAATATATTTTTGCCCTTTTTATTATAATATAAATTATTATAATCGGCGCAGGGGTTCTTGAGAAATCACGTCTCAAACTTAAAATGCTAGTTTTTCCCTATCAAAATTGGCACATTTTGTAATATATTTTTGCCCTTTTTATTATAATATAAATCATTATAATCGGCGCAGGGGTTCTTGAGAAATCACGCCTCAAACTTAAAAAGCTCCTAACTCCGTAAATACGCGTCGTAGAGGCCTCAAAGTTGGCACATTTTTAAATCTAGTTTTTCCCTTTTTATTCTAATATAAATCATTATAATTAGTGCAAGGGTTCTTGAGAAATCAAGTCTCCAACCTAAAATGCACCTGACTTCGTAAATACAGAGGCCTCAAAGTTTGCACATTTTGTAATCTAGTTTTTCCCTTTTAATTCTAATATAAATCATAATAAGCGGCGCAGGGGTTCTTGAGAAATCACGCCTCAAACTAAAAATGCTTCTAACTCCGTAAATACACGCCGTAGAATCCTCAAAGTTGGCACATTTTGTAATCCAGTTTTTCCCTTTTTATTCTAATATAAATCATTATAATTAGCGCAAGGGTTCTTGAGAAATCACGTCTCAAACCTAAAATGCTCCTAACTCAGTAAATACACGCCGTAGAGGCCTCAAAGTTTGCACATTTTGTAATCTAGTTTTTCCCTTTTAATTCTAACATAAATCATAATAAGCGGAGCAGGGGTTCTTGAGAAATCACGTCTCAAACCTAAAATGCATTTAACAACGTCTTCTACGTACGTGCCGTAGAAGCCTCAAAATTGGCACATTTTGTAATAAATTTTTTTATTTAATATAAATCATTATAATCGGCGCGTCTCAAACTTAAAATGCTCCTAACTCCTCCGCGTCGTAGAGACCTCAAAGTTGGCACATTTTTTAATCTAGTTTTTCCCTTTTTATTATAATATAAATCATTATAATTAGCGCAAGGGTTCTTGAGAAATCACGTCTCAAACCTAAAATGCTCCTAACTCAGTAAATACACGCCGTAGAAGCCTCAAAGTTTGCACATTTAGTAATCTAGTTTTTCCCTTTTAATTCTAATATAAATCATAATAAGCGGCGCAGGGGTTCTTGAGAAATCACGCCTCAAACTAAAAATGCTTCTAACTCCGTAAATACACGCCGTAGAATCCTCAAAGTTGGCACATTTTGTAATCTAGTTTTTCCCTTTTTATTCTAATATAAATCATTATAATTAGCGCAAGGGTTCTTGAGAAATCACGTCTCAAATTTAAAATGCTTCTAACTCCGTAAATACACGCCGTAGAATCCTCAAAGTTGGCACATATTGTAATCTAGTTTTTCCCGTTTAATTCATAATAAGCGGAGCAGGGGTTCTTGAGAAATCACGCCTCAAACAAAAAATGCTTCTAACTCCGTAAATACGCGTCGTAGAGGCCTCAAAGTTGGCACATTTTTTAATCTAGTTTTTCGCTTTTTATTCTAATATAAATCATTATAATTAGCGCAAGGGTTCTTGAGAAATCACGTCTCAAACCTAAAATGCTCCTAACTCAGTAAATACACGCCGTAGAAGCCTCAAAGTTTGCACATTTTGTAATCTAGTTTTTCCCTTTTAATTCTAATATAAATCATAATAAGCGGCGCAGGGGTTCTTGAGAAATCACGCCTCAAACTAAAAATGCTTCTAACTCCTTAAATACGCGTCGTAGAGGCCTCAAAGTTGGCACATTTTTTAATCTAGTTTTTCGCTTTTTATTCTAATATAAATCATTATAATTACCGCAAGGGTTCTTGAGAAATCACGTCTCAAACTTAAAATGCTTCTAACTCCGTAAATACACGCCTTAGAGACCGTAAAGTTGGCACATTTTGTAAACTGTTTTTCCCTTTTAATTCTAATATAAATCATAATAAGCGGCGCAGGGGTTCTTGAGAAATCACATCTCAAACCTAAAATATTTCTAACAACGTAAATACATGCCGAAGAAGCTTCAAAATTGGCACATTTTGTAATATATCTTAGCCCTTTTTATTATAATATTATAATCGGCGCAGGGGTTCTTGAGAAATCACGTCTCAAACTAAAAATGCTCCTAACTCCGTAAATACGCGTCGTAGAGGCCTCAAAGTTGGAACATTTTGTAATCTAGTTTTTCCCTTTTTATTCTAATATAAATCATAATAAGCGGAGCAGGGGTTCTTGAGAAATCACACCTCAAACTAAAAATGCTTCTAACTCCGTAAATACACGCCGTAGAATCCTCAAAGTTGGCACATTTTGTAATCTAGTTTTTCCCTTTTTATTCTAATAGAAATCATTATAATTAGCGCAAGGGTTCTTGAGAAATCACGTCTCAAACTTAAAATGCTTCTAACTCCGTAAATACACGCCGTAGAATCCTCAAAGTTGGCACATATTGTAATCTAGTTTTTCCCGTTTAATTCATAATAAGCGGAGCAGGGGTTCTTGAGAAATCACACCTCAAACTAAATATGCTTCTAACTCCGTAAATACACGCCGTAGAATCCTCAAAGTTGGCACATTTTGTAATCTAGTTTTTCCCTTTTTATTCTAATATAAATCATAATAAGCGGCGCAGGGGTTCTTGAGAAATCACGCCTCAAACTAAAAATGCTTCTAACTCCGTAAATACACGCCGTAGAATCCTCAAAGTTGGCACATTTTGTAATCTAATCCCTTTTTGTT
Organism: Dryomyza anilis; assembly: GCA_951804985.1. Taxonomy (NCBI): domain Eukaryota; kingdom Metazoa; phylum Arthropoda; class Insecta; order Diptera; family Dryomyzidae; genus Dryomyza; species Dryomyza anilis. The sequence continues at coordinate 35,081,773 of OX638134.1, forward strand.
CTAATATAAATCATTATAATTAGCGCAAGGGTTCTTGAGAAATCACGTCTCAAACCTAAAATGCTTCTAACTCCGTAAATACACGCCGTAGAATCCTCAAAGTTGGCACATTTTGTAATCTAGTTTTTCCCGTTTAATTCTAATATAAATCATAATGAGCGGCGCAGGGGTTGTTGAGAAATCACGCCTCAAACTTAAAATGCTCCTAACTCCGTAAATACGCGTCGTAGAGGCCTCAAAGTTGGCACATTTTTTAATCTAGTTTTTCCCTTTTTATTCTAATATAAATCATTATAATTAGCGCAAGGGTTCTTGAGAAATCACGTCTCAAACCTAAAATGCTTCTAACTCCGTAAATACACGCCGTAGAATCCTCAAAGTTGGCACATTTTGTAATCTAGTTTTTCCCGTTTAATTCTAATATAAATCATAATAAGCGGCGCAGGGGTTCTTGAGAAATCACGCCTCAAACTAAAAAAAATGCTCCGTAAATACACGGCGTAGAATCCTCAAAGTTGGCACATTTTGTAATCTAGTTTTTCCCTTTTTGTTCTAATATAAATCATTATAATTAGCGCAAGGGTTCTTGAGAAATCACGTCTCAAACCTAAAATGCTCCTAACTCAGTAAATACACGCCGTAGAATCCTCAAAGTTGGCACATTTTGTAATCTAGTTTTTCCCTTTTTATTCTAATATAAATCATAATAAGCGGAGCAGGGGTTCTTGAGAAATCACGTCTCAAACCTAAAATGCAACGTCTTCTACGTACGTGCCGTAGAAGCCTCAAAATTGGCACATTTTGTAATATCTTGTTGCCCTTTTTATTATAATATAAATCATTATAATCGGCGCAGGGGTTCTTGAGAAATCACGTTTCAAACTTAAAATGCTACTAACTCCGTAAATACACGCCGTAGAGGCCTCAAAGTTGGCACATTTTTTAATCTAGTTTTTCCCTTTTTATTAAATCAGTATAATTATCGCAAGGGTTCTTGAGAAATCACTTCTCAAACCTAAAATGCTTCTCACGACGTAAATGCGTGCCGTAGAAGCCTCAAAATTGGCACATTTTGTAATATATTTTTGCCCTTTTTATTATAATGTAAATCATTATTATCGGCGCAGGGGTTCTTGAGAAATCATGTCTCAAACTAAAAATGCTCCTAACTCCGTAAATACGCGTCGTAGAGGCCTCAAAGTTGGAACATTTATTAATCTAGTTTTTCCCCTTTTTATTCTAATATAAATCATTATAATTAGCGCAAGGGTTCTTGAGAAATCACGTCTCAAACTTAAAATGCTTCTAACTCCGTAAATACACGCCGGAGCGACCGTAAAGTTGGCACATTTTGTAAACTGTTTTTGGCAATATAAATCATAATATGCGGCGCAGGGGTTCTTGAGAAATCACATCTCAAACCTAAAATGTTTCTAACAACGTAAATACATGCCGAAGAAGCCTCAAAATTGGCACATTTTGTAATATATTTTTGCCCTTTTTATTATAATATAAATTACTATAATCGGCGCAGGGGTTCTTGAGAAATCACGTCTCAAACTTAAAATGCTAGTTTTTCCCTATCAAAATTGGCACATTTTGTAATATATTTTTGCCCTTTTTATTATAATATAAATCATTATAATCGGCGCAGGGGTTCTTGAGAAATCACGTCTCAAACTTAAAATGCTCCTAACTCCGTAAATACTCGTCGTAGAGGCCTCAAAGTTGGCACATTTTTGAATCTAGTTTTTCCCTTTTTATTATAATATAAATCATTATAATTAGCGCAAGGGTTCTTGAGAAATCACGTCTCAAACCTAAAATGCTCCTGACTCCGTAAATACAGAGGCATCAAAGTTGGCACATTTTGTAATCTAGTTTTTCCCTTTTAATTCTAATATAAATCATAATAAGTGGCGCAGGGGTTCTTGAGAAATAACGTCTCAAACCTAAAAAGCAACGTACGTGCCGTCGAAGCCTCAAAATTGGCACATTTTGTAATATATTGTTGCCCTTTTTATTATAATATAAATCATTATAATCGGCGCAGGGGTTCTTGAGAAATCACGTCTCAAACTTAAAATGCTCCTAACTCCGTAAATACGCGTCGTAGAGGCCTCAAAGTTGGCACATTTTTTAATCAGTTTTTCCCTTTTTATTATAATATAAATCATTATAATTAGCGCAAGGGTTCTTGAGAAATCACGTCTCAAACCTAAAATGCTTCTAAAAACGTAAATGCGTGCCGTAGAAGCCTCAAAATTGGCACATTTTGTAATATATTTGTGCCCTTTTTATTATAATATAAATCATTATAATCGGCGCAGGGGTTCTTGAGAAATCACGTCTCAAACTTAAAATGCTCCTAACTCCGTAAATACGCGTCGTAGAGGCCTCAAAGTTGGCACATTTTTTAATCAGTTTTTCCCTTTTTATTATAATATAAATCATTATAATTAGCTCAAGGGTTCTTGAGAAATCACTTCTGAAACTTAAAATGCTCCTAACTCCATAAATAGACGCCGTAGAGGCCTCAAAGTTGGCACATTCTTTAATCTAGTTTTTCCCTTTTTAGTCTAATATAAATCATTATAATTAGCGCAGGGGTTCTTGAGAAATCACGTCTCAAACCTAAAATGCTTCTAACAAAGTAAATACGTGCCGTAGAAGCCTCAAAATTGGCACATTTTGTAATATATTTTTGCCCTTTTTATTCTAATATAAATCATTATAATTAGCGCAAGGGTTCTTGAGAAATCACGTCTCAAACCTAAAATGCTTCTAACTCCGTAAATACACGCCGTAGAATCCTCAAAGTTGGCACATTTTGTAATCTAGTTTTTCCTTTTTAATTCTAATATAAATCATAATAAGCGGCGCAGGGGTTCTTGAGAAATCACGCCTCAAACTAAAAATGCTTCTAACTCCGTAAATACACGCCGTAGAATCCTCAAAGTTGGCACATTTTGTAATCTAGTTTTTCCCTTTTTATTCTAATATAAATCATTATAATTAGCGCAAGGGTTCTTGAGAAATCACGTCTCAAACCTAAAATGCTCCTAACTCAGTAAATACACGCCGTAGAGGCCTCAAAGTTTGCACATTTTGTAATCTAGTGTTTCCCTTTTAATTCTAATATAAATCATAATAAGCGGCGCAGGGGTTCTTGAGAAATCACGTCTCAAACCTAAAATGCATTTAACAACGTCTTCTACGTACGTGCCGTCGAAGCCTCAAAATTGGCACATTTTGTAACATATTGTTGCCCTTTTTATTATAATATAAATCATTATAATCGGCGCAGGGGTTCTTGAGATATCACGTCTCAAACTTAAAATGCTCCTAACTCCGTAAATACGCGTCGTAGAGGTCTCAAAGTTGGAACATTTTTTAATCTAGTTTTTCCCTTTTTATTAAATCAGTATAATTATCGCAAGGGTTCTTGAGAAATCACTTCTCAAACCTAAAATGCATTTAACAACGACTTCTACGTACGTGCCGTCGAAGCCTCAAAATTGGCACATTTTGTAACATATTGTTGCCCTTTTTATTATAATATAAATCATTATAATCGGCGCAGGGGTTCTTGAGAAATCACGTCTCAAACTTAAAATGCTCCTAACTCCGTAAATACGCGTCGTAGAGGCCTCAAAGTTGGCACATTTTTTAATCTAATCCTTTAATTTTAATCCTTTTAATTTTAATATAAATCATTATAATTAGCGCAAGGGTTCCTAAGAAATCACGTCTCAAACCTAAAATGCTTCTAACAACGTAAATGCGTGCCGTAGAAGCCTCAAAATTGGTACATTTTGTAATATATTTGTGCCCCTTTTATTATAATATAAATCATTATAATCGGCGCAGGGATTCTTGAGAAATCACGTCTCAAACTTAAAATGCTACTAACTCCGTAAATACACGCCGTAGAGGCTTCAAAGTTGGCACATTTTTTAATTTAGTTTTTCCCTTTTTATTCTAATATAAATCATTATAATTAGCGCAAGGGTTCTTGAGAAATCACGTCTCAAACCCAAAATGCTCCTAACTCCGTAAATACATGCCGTAGAGGCCTCAAAGTTGGCACATTTTGTAATCTAGTTTTTCCCTTTTAATTCTAATATAAATCATAATAAGCGGCGCAGGGTTTCTTGAGAAATCACGCCTCAAACTAAAAATGCTTCTAACTCCGTAAATACACGCCGTAGAATCCTCAAAGTTGGCACATTTTGTAATCTAGTTTTTCCCTTTTTGTTCTAATATAAATCATTATAATTAGCGCAAGGATTCTTGAGAAATCACGTCTCAAACCTAAAATGCTCCTAACTCAGTAAATACACGCCGTAGAATCCTCAAAGTTGGCACATTTTGTAATCTAGTTTTTCCATTTTTATTCTAATATAAATCATAATAAGCGGAGCAGGGGTTCTTGAGAAATCACGTCTCAAACCTAAAATGCATTTAACAACGTCTTCTACGTACGTGCCGTAGAAGCCTCAAAATTGGCACATTTTGTAATATATTGTTGCCCTTTTTATTATAATATAAATCATTATAATCGGCGCAGGGGTTCTTGAGAAATCACGTCTCAAACTTAAAATGCTCCTAACTCCTCCGCGTCGTAGAGGCTTCAAAATTGGCACATTTTTTAATCTAGTTTTTCCCTTTTTAGTCTAATATAAATCATTATAATTAGCGCAAGGGTTCTTAAGAAATCACGTCTCAAACCTAAAATGCTTCTCACAACGTAAATGCGTGCCGTAGAAGCCTCAATATTGGCACATTTTGTAATATATTTTTGCCCTTTTTATTATAATATAAATCATTATAATCGGCGCAGGGGTTCTCCGTAAATACACGCCGTAGAGGCCTCAAAGTTGGCATATTTTTTAATCTAGTTTTTCCCTTTTTATTAAATCAGTATAATTATCGCAAGGGTTCTTGAGAAATCACTTCTCAAACCTAAAATGTTTCTAACAACGTAAATACATGCCGAAGAAGCCTCAAAATTGGCACATTTTGTAATATATTTTTGCCCTTTTTATTATAATATAAATTACTATAATCGGCGCAGGGGTTCTTGAGAAATCACGTCTCAAACTTAAAATGCTAGTTTTTCCCTATCAAAATTGGCACATTTTGTAATATATTTTTGCCCTTTTTATTATAATATAAATCATTATAATCGGCGCAGGGGTTCTTGAGAAATCACGTCTCTAACTTAAAATGCTCCTAACTCCGTAAATACGCGTCGTAGAGGCCTCAAAGTTGGCACTTTTTTAATCTAGTTTTTTTATTATAATATAAATCATTATAATTAGCGCAAGGGTTCTTGAGAAATCACGTCTCAAACCTAAAATGCTCCTAACTCAGTAAATACACGCCGTAGAGGCCTCAAAGTTTGCACATTTTGTAATCTAGTGTTTCCCTTTTAATTCTAATATAAATCATAATAAGCGGCGCAGGGGTTCTTGAGAAATCACGTCTCAAACCTAAAATGCATTTAACAACGTCTTCTACGTACGTGCCGTCGAAGCCTCAAAATTGGCACATTTTGTAACATATTGTTGCCATTTTTATTATAATATAAATCATTATAATCGGCGCAGGGGTTCTTGAGATATCACGTCTCAAACTTAAAATGCTCCTAACTCCGTAAATACGCGTCGTAGAGGTCTCAAAGTTGGAACATTTTTTAATCTAGTTTTTCCCTTTTTATTAAATCAGTATAATTATCGCAAGGGTTCTTGAGAAATCACTTCTCAAACCTAAAATGCATTTAACAACGACTTCTACGTACGTGCCGTCGAAGCCTCAAAATTGGCACATTTTGTAACATATTGTTGCCCTTTTTATTATAATATAAATCATTATAATCGGCGCAGGGGTTCTTGAGAAATCACGTCTCAAACTTAAAATGCTCCTAACTCCGTAAATACGCGTCGTAGAGGCCTCAAAGTTGGCACATTTTTTAATCTAATCCTTTAATTTTAATCCTTTTAATTTTAATATAAATCATTATAATTAGCGCAAGGGTTCCTAAGAAATTACGTCTCAAACCTAAAATGCTTCTAACAACGTAAATGCGTTCCGTAGAAGCCTCAAAATTGGTACATTTTGTAATATATTTGTGCCCCTTTTATTATAATATAAATCATTATAATCGGCGCAGGGGTTCTTGAGAAATCACGTCTCAAACTTAAAATGCTACTAACTCCGTAAATACACGCCGTAGAGGCTTCAAAGTTGGCACATTTTTTAATTTAGTTTTTCCCTTTTTATTCTAATATAAATCATTATAATTAGCGCAAGGGTTCTTGAGAAATCACGTCTCAAACCCAAAATGCTCCTAACTCCGTAAATACATGCCGTAGAGGCCTCAAAGTTGGCACATTTTGTAATCTAGTTTTTCCCTTTTAATTCTAATATAAATCATAATAAGCGGCGCAGGGTTTCTTGAGAAATCACGCCTCAAACTAAAAATGCTTCTAACTCCGTAAATACACGCCGTAGAATCCTAAAAGTTGGCACATTTTGTAATCTAGTTTTTCCCTTTTTGTTCTAATATAAATCATTATAATTAGCGCAAGGATTCTTGAGAAATCACGTCTCAAACCTAAAATGCTCCTAACTCAGTAAATACACGCCGTAGAATCCTCAAAGTTGGCACATTTTGTAATCTAGTTTTTCCATTTTTATTCTAATATAAATCATAATAAGCGGAGCAGGGGTTCTTGAGAAATCACGTCTCAAACCTAAAATGCATTTAACAACGTCTTCTACGTACGTGCCGTAGAAGCCTCAAAATTGGCACATTTTGTAATATATTGTTGCCCTTTTTATTATAATATAAATCATTATAATCGGCGCAGGGGTTCTTGAGAAATCACGTCTCAAACTTAAAATGCTCCTAACTCCTCCGCGTCGTAGAGGCTTCAAAATTGGCACATTTTTTAATCTAGTTTTTCCCTTTTTAGTCTAATATAAATCATTATAATTAGCGCAAGGGTTCTTAAGAAATCACGTCTCAAACCTAAAATGCTTCTCACAACGTAAATGCGTGCCGTAGAAGCCTCAATATTGGCACATTTTGTAATATATTTTTGCCCTTTTTATTATAATATAAATCATTATAATCGGCGCAGGGGTTCTCCGTAAATACACGCCGTAGAGGCCTCAAAGTTGGCATATTTTTTAATCTAGTTTTTCCCTTTTTATTAAATCAGTATAATTATCGCAAGGGTTCTTGAGAAATCACTTCTCAAACCTAAAATGTTTCTAACAACGTAAATACATGCCGAAGAAGCCTCAAAATTGGCACATTTTGTAATATATTTTTGCCCTTTTTATTATAATATAAATTACTATAATCGGCGCAGGGGTTCTTGAGAAATCACGTCTCAAACTTAAAATGCTAGTTTTTCCCTATCAAAATTGGCACATTTTGTAATATATTTTTGCCCTTTTTATTATAATATAAATCATTATAATCGGCGCAGGGGTTCTTGAGAAATCACGTCTCTAACTTAAAATGCTCCTAACTCCGTAAATACGCGTCGTAGAGGCCTCAAAGTTGGCACTTTTTTAATCTAGTTTTTTTATTATAATATAAATCATTATAATTAGCGCAAGGGTTCTTGAGAAATCACGTCTCAAACCTAAAATGCTCCTGACTCCGTAAATACAGAGGCATCAAAGTTGGCACATTTTGTAATCTGGTTTTTCCCTTTTAATTCTAATATAAATCATAATAACTGGCGCAGGGGTTCTTGAGAAATCACGTCTCAAACCTAAAAAGCAATTAAAAACGTCTTCAACGTACGTGCCGTCGAAGCCTCAAAATTGGCACATTTTGTAATCTAGTTTTTCCCTTTTTAGTCTAATATAAATCATTATAATTAGCGCAAGGGTTCTTGAGAAATCACGTCTCAAACCAAAAATGCTTCTAACTCCGTAAATACACGCCGTAGAATCATCAAAGTTGGCACATTTTGTAATCTAGTTTTTCCTTTTTAATTCTAATATAATTCATAATAAGCGGCGCAGGGGTTCTTGAGAAATCACGCCTCAAACTAAAAATGCTTCTAACTCCGTAAATACACGCCGTAGAATCCTCAAAGTTGGCACATTTTTTAATCTAGTTCTTCCCTTTTTAGTCTAATATAAATCATTATAATTAGCGCAAGGGTTCTTGCGAAATCACGTCTCAAACCTAAAATGCTTCTAACAACGTAAATGCGTGCCGTAGAAGCCTCAAAATTGGTACATTTTGTAATATATTTGTGCCCTTTTTATTATAATATAAATCATTATAATCGGCGCACGGGTTCTTGAGAAATCACGTCTCAAACTTAAAATGCTACTAACTCCGTAAATACACGCCGTAGAGGCCTCAAAGTTGGCACATTTTTTAATTTAGTTTTTCCCTTTTTATTCTAATATAAATCATTATAATTAGCGCAGGGGTTCTTGAGAAATCACGTCTCAAACCTATAATGCTTCTAACAACGTAAATACGTGCCGTAGAAGCCTAAAAATTGGCACATTTTGTAATATATTTTTGCCCTTTTTATTCTAATATAAATCATTATAATTAGCGCAAGGGTTCTTGAGAAATCACGTCTCAAACCTAAAATGCTTCTAACTCCGTAAATACACGCCGTAGAATCCTCAAAGTTGGCACATTTTGTAATCTAGTTTTTCCTTTTTAATTCTAATATAAATCATAATAAGCGGCGCAGGGGTTCTTGAGAAATCACGCCTCAAACTAAAAATGCTTCTAACTCCGTAAATACACGCCGTAGAATCCTCAAAGTTGGCACATTTTGTAATCTAGTTTTTCCCTTTTTATTCTAATATAAATCATTATAATTAGCGCAAGGGTTCTTGAGAAATCACGTCTCAAACCTAAAATGCTCCTAACTCAGTAAATACACGCCGTAGAGGCCTCAAAGTTGGCACATTTTGTAATCTAGTTTTTCCCTTTTAATTCTAATATAAATCATAATAAGCGGCGCAGGGGTTCTTGAGAAATCACGTCTCAAACCTAAAATGCAACGTCTTCTACGTACGTGCCGTAGAAGCCTCAAAATTGGCACATTTGGTAATATATTGTTGCCCTTTTTATTACAATATAAATCTATATAATCGGCGCAGGGGTTCTTGAGATATCACGTCTCAAACTTAAAATGCTCCTAACTCCGTAAATACGCGTCGTAGAGGTCTCAAAGTTGGAACATTTTTTAATCTAGTTTTTCCCTTTTTATTAAATCAGTATAATTAGCGCAAGGGTTCTTGAGAAATCACTTCTCAAACCTAAAATGCTTCTAACAACGTAAATGCGTGCCGTAGAAGCCTCAAAATTGGTACATTTTGTAATATATTTGTGCATTTTTTATTATAATATAAATCATTATAATTGGCGCAGGGGTTCTTGAGAAATCATGTCTCAAACTTAAAATGCTCCTAACTCCGTAAATACGCGTCGTAGAGGCCTCAAAATTGGCACATTTTGTAACATATTGTTGCCCTTTTTATTATAATATAAATTATTATAATTGGCGCAGGGGTTCTTGAGAAATCACGTCTCAAATTTAAAATGCTCCTAACTCCGTAAATACGCGTCGTAGAGGCCTCAAAGTTGGCACATTTTTTAATCTAGTTTTTCCCTTTTAATTCTAATATAAATCATTATAATTAGCGCAAGGGTTCCTAAGAAATCACGTCTCAAACCTAAAATGCTTCTAACAACTTAAATGCGTACCGTAGAAGCCTCAAAATTGGTACATTTTTTAATATATTTGTGCCCTTTTTATTATAATATAAATCATTATAATCGGCGCAGGGGTTCTTGAGAAATCACGTCTCAAACTTAAAATGCTACTAACTCCGTAAATACACGCCGTAGAGTCCTCAAAGTTGGCACATTTTTTAATTTAGTTTTTCCCTTTTTATTCTAATATAAATCATTATAATTAGCGCAAGGGTTCTTGAGAAATCACGTCTCAAACTTAAAATCCTACTAACTCCGTAAATACACGCCGTAGAGGCCTCAAAGTTGGCACATTTTGTAATCTAGTTTTTCCCTTTTAATTCTAATATAAATCATAATAAGCGGCGCAGGGGTTCTTGAGATATCACGTCTCAAACTTAAAATGCTCCTAACTCCGTAAATACGCGTCGTAGAGGTCTCAAAGTTGGAACATTTTTTAATCTAGTTTTTCCCTTTTTATTAAATCAGTATAATTATCGCAAGGGTTCTTGAGAAATCACTTCTCAAACCTAAAATGCATTTAACAACGACTTCTACGTACGTGCCGTCGAAGGCTCAAAATTGGCACATTTTGTAACATATTGTTGCCCTTTTTATTATAATATAAATCATTATAATCGGCGCAGGGGTTCTTGAGAAATCACGTCTCAAACTTAAAATGCTCCTAACTCCGTAAATACGCGTCGTAGAGCCCTCAAAGTTGGCACATTTTTTAATCTAGTTTTCCCTTTTTATTATAATATAAATCATTATAATTAGCGCAAGGGTTCTTGAGAAATCACGTCTCAAACCTAAAATGCTCCTGACTCCGTAAATACAGAGGCATCAAAGTTGGCACATTTTGTAATCTAGTTTTTCCCTTTTAATTCTAATATAAATCATAACTCCGTAAATACGCGTCGTAGAGGCCTCAAAGGGCTCCTAACTCCGTAAATACGCGTCGTAGAGGCCTCAAAGTTGGCACATTTTTTAATCTAGTTTTTCCCTTTTAATTCTAATATAAATCATTATAATTAGCGCAAGGGTTCCTAAGAAATCACGTCTCAAACCTAAAATGCTTCTAACAACGTAAATGCGTGCCGTAGAAGCCTCAAAATTGGTACATTTTGTAATATATTTGTGACCTTTTTATTATAATATAAATCATTATAATCGGCGCAGGGGTTCTTGAGAAATCACGTCTCAAACTTAAAATGCTACTAACTCCGTAAATACACGCCGTAGAGGCCTCAAAGTTGGCACATTTTTTAATTTTGTTTTTTCCTTTTTATTCTAATATAAATCATTATAATTAGCGCAAGGGTTCTTGAGAAATCTCAGTAAATACACGCCGTAGAATCCTCAAAGTTGGCACATTTTGTAATCTAGTTTTTCCATTTTTATTCTAATATAAATCATAATAAGCGGAGCAGGGGTTCTTGAGAAATCACGTCTCAAACCTAAAATGCATTTAACAACGTCTTCTACGTACGTGCCGTAGAAGCCTCAAAATTGGCACATTTTGTAATATATTGTTGCCCTTTTTATTATAATATAAATCATTATAATCGGCGCAGGGGTTCTTGAGAAATCACGTCTCAAACTTAAAATGCTCCTAACTCCTCCGCGTCGTAGAGGCTTCAAAATTGACACATTTTTTAATCTAGTTTTTCCCTTTTTAGTCTAATATAAATCATTATAATTAGCGCAAGGGTTCTTAAGAAATCACGTCTCAAACCTAAAATGCTTCTCACAACGTAAATGCGTGCCGTAGAAGCCTCAATATTGGCACATTTTGTAATATATTTTTGCCCTTTTTATTATAATATAAATCATTATAATCGGCGCAGGGGTTCTCCGTAAATACACGCCGTAGAGGCCTCAAAGTTGGCATATTTTTTAATCTAGTTTTTCCCTTTTTATTAAATCAGTATAATTATCGCAAGGGTTCTTGAGAAATCACTTCTCAAACCTAAAATGTTTCTAACAACGTAAATACATGCCGAAGAAGCCTCAAAATTGGCACATTTTGTAATATATTTTTGCCATTTTTATTATAATATAAATTACTATAATCGGCGCAGGGGTTCTTGAGATATCACGTCTCAAACTTAAAATGCTAGTTTTTCCCTATCAAAATTGGCACATTTTGTAATATATTTTTGCCCTTTTTATTATAATATAAATCATTATAATCGGCGCAGGGGTTCTTGAGAAATCACGTCTCTAACTTAAAATACTCCTAACTCCGTAAATACGCGTCGTAGAGGCCTCAAAGGGCTCTTAACTCCGTAAATACGCGTCGTAGAGGCCTCAAAGTTGGCACATTTTTTAATCTAGTTTTTCCCTTTTAATTCTAATATAAATCATTATAATTAGCGCAAGGGTTCCTAAGAAATCACGTCTCAAACCTAAAATGCTTCTAACAACGTAAATGCGTGCCGTAGAAGCCTCAAAATTGGTACATTTTGTAATATATTTGTGACCTTTTTATTATAATATAAATCATTATAATCGGCGCAGGGGTTCTTGAGAAATCACGTCTCAAACTTAAAATGCTACTAACTCCGTAAATACACGCCGTAGAGGCCTCAAAGTTGGCACATTTTTTAATTTTGTTTTTTCCTTTTTATTCTAATATAAATCATTATAATTAGCGCAAGGGTTCTTGAGAAATCACGTCTCAAACCCAAAATCCTCCTAACTCCGTAAATACACGCCGTAGAGGCCTCAAAGTTGGCACATTTTGTAATCTAGTTTTTTTTCCCTTTTAATTCTAATATAAATCATAATAAGCGGCGCAGGGTTTCTTGAGAAATCACGCCTCAAACTAAAAATGCTTCTAACTCCGTAAATACACGCCGTAGAATCCTCAAAGTTGGCACATTTTGTAATCTAGTTTTTCCCTTTTTGTTCTAATATAAATCATTATAATTAGCGCAAGGGTTCTTGAGAAATCACGTCTCAAACCTAAAATGCTCCTAACTCAGTAAATACACGCCGTAGAATCCTCAAAGTTGGCACATTTTGTAATCTAGTTTTTCCCTTTTTATTCTAATATAAATCATAATAAGCGGAGCAGGGGTTCTTGAGAAATCACGTCTCAAACCTAAAATGCATTTAACAACGTCTTCTACGTACGTGCGGTAGAAGCCTCAAAATTGGCCCATTTTGTAATATATTTTTGCCCTTTTTATTATAATATAAATCATTATAATCGGCGCAGGGGTTCTTGAGAAATCACGTCTCAAACTTAAAATGCTAGTTTTTCCCTATCAAAATTGGCACATTTTGTAATATATTCATGTCTCAAACCTAAAATGTTTTTAACAACGTAAATAAAGCCTCAAAATTGGCACATTTTGTAATATATTTTTGCACTTTTTATTATAATATAAATCATTATAATTAGCTCAAGGGTTCTTGAGAAATCACTTCTGAAACTTAAAATGCTCCTAACTCCATAAATAGACGCCGTAGAGGCCTCAAAGTTGGCACATTCTTTAATCTAGTTTTTTCCCTTTTTAGTCTAATATAAATCATTATAATTAGCGCAGGGGTTCTTGAGAAATCACGTCTCAAACCTAAAATGCTTCTAACAACGTAAATACGTGCCGTAGAAGCCTCAAAATTGGCACATTTTGTAATATATTTTTGCCCTTTTTATTCTAATATAAATCATTATAATTAGCGCAAGGGTTCTTGAGAAATCACGTCTCAAACCTAAAATGCTTCTAACTCCGTAAATACACGCCGTAGAATCCTCAAAGTTGGCACATTTTGTAATCTAGTTTTTCCTTTTTAATTCTAATATAAATCATAATAAGCGGCGCAGAGGTTCTTGAGAAATCACGCCTCAAACCTAAAATGCTTCTAACTCCGTAAATACACGCCGTAGAATCCTCAAAGTTGGCACATTTTGTAATCTAGTTTTTCCTTTTTAATTCTAATATAAATCATAATAAGCGGCGCAGGGGTTCTTGAGAAATCACGTCTCAAACCTAAAATACATTTAACAACGTCTTCTACGTACGTGCCGTAGAAGCCTCAAAATTGGCACATTTTGTAATATATTGTTGCACTTTTTATTATAATATAAATCATTATAATCGGCGCAGGGGTTCTTGAGAAATCACGTCTCAAACTTAAAATGCTCCTAACTCCGTAATACGCGTCGTAGAGGCTTCAAAATTGGCACATTTTTTAATCTAGTTTTTGCCTTTTTAGTCTAATATAAATCATTATAATTAGCGCAAGGGTTCTTGAGAAATCACGTTTCAAACCTAAAATGCTTCTCACAACGTAAATGCGTGCCGTAGAAGCCTCAAAATTGGCACATTTTGTAATATATTTTTGCCCTTTTTATGTTAATATAAATCATTATAATTAGCGCAAGGGTTCTTGAGAAATCACGTCTCAAACTTTAAATGCTTCTAACTCCGTAAATACACGCCTTAGAGACCGTAAAGTTGGCACATTTTGTAAACTGTTTTTCCCTTTTAATTCTAATATAAATCATAATAAGCGGCGCAGGGGTTCTTGAGAAATCACGCCTCAAACTAAAAATGCTTCTAACTCCGTAAATACACGCCGTAGAATCCTCAAAGTTGGCACACTTTTTAATCTAGTTTTTCCCTTTTTAGTCTAATATAAATCATTATAATTAGCGCAAAAGTTCTTGAGAAATCACGTCTCAAACCTAAAATGCTCCTAACTCCGTAAATACTCAGAATTGGCACATTTTGTAATATATTTTAGCCCTTTTTATTATAATATAAATCATTATAATCGGCGCAGGGGTTCTTGAGAAATCACGTCTCAAACCTAACATTTTGTAATATATTTTTGCCCTTTTTATTATAATATAAATTATTATAATCGGCGCAGGGGTTCTTGAGAAATCACGTCTCAAACTTAAAATGCTAGTTTTTCCCTATCAAAATTGGCACATTTTGTAATATATTTTAGGCCTTTTTATTATAATATAAATCATTATAATCGGCGCAGGGGTTCTTGAGAAATCACGCCTCAAACTAAAAAAGCTTCTAACTCCGTAAATACACGCCGTAGAATTATCAAAGTTGGCACACTTTTTAATCTAGTTTTTCCCTTTTTAGTATAATATAAATCATTATAATTAGCGCAAAAGTTCTTGAGAAATCACATCTCAAACCTAAAATATTTCTAACATGCCGAAGAAGCCTCAAAATTGGCACATTTTGTAATATATTTTTGCCCTTTTTATTATAATATAAATTATTATAATCGGCGCAGGGGTTCTTGAGAAATCACGTCTCAAACTTAAAATGCTAGTTTTTTCCTATCAAAATTGGCACATTTTGTAATATATTTTAGCCCTTTTTATTATAATATAAATCATTATAATCGGCGCAGGGGTTCTTGAGAAATCACGTCTCAAACCTAACATTTTGTAATATATTTTTGCCCTTTTTATTATAATATAAATTATTATAATCGGCGCAGGGGTTCTTGAGAAATCACGTCTCAAACTTAAAATGCTAGTTTTTCCCTATCAAAATTGGCACATTTTGTAATATATTTTAGCCCTTTTTATTATAATATAAATCATTATAATCGGCGCAGGGGTTCTTGAGAAATCACGTCTCAAACCTAAAATGCATTTAACAACGTCTTCTACGTACGTGGCGTAGAAGCCTCAAAATTGGCACATTTTGTAATATATTGTTGCCCTTTTTATTATAATATAAATTATTATAATCGTCGCAGGGGTTCTTGAGAAATCACGTCTCAAACTTAAAATGCTACTAACAACGTAAATACGTGCCGTAGAAGCCTCAAAATTGGCACATTTTGTAATATATTTTTGCCCTTTTTATTCTAATATAAATCATTATAATTAGCGCAAGGGTTCTTGAGAAATCACGTCTCAAACCTAAAATGCTTCTAACTCCGTAAATACACGCCGTAGATTCCTCAAAGTTGGCACATTTTGTAATCTAGTTTTTCCTTTTTAATTCTAATATAAATCATAATAAGCGGCGCAGGGGTTCTTGAGAAATCACGCCTCAAACTAAAAATGCTTCTAACTCCGTAAATACACGCCGTAGAATCCTCAAAGTTGGCACACTTTTTAATCTAGTTTTTCCCTTTTTAGTCTAATATAAATCATTATAATTAGCGCAAAAGTTCTTGAGAAATCACGTCTCAAACCTAAAATGCTCCTAACTCCGTAAATACACGCCGAAGAGGCCTCAAAGTTGGCACATTTTGTAATCTAGTGTTTCCCTTTTAATTCTAATATAAATCATAATAAGCGGCGCAGGGGTTCTTGAGAAATCACGTCTCAAACCTAAAATGCATTTAACAACGTCTTCTACGTACGTGCCTTCGAAGCCTCAAAATTGGCACACTTTGTAACATATTGTTGCCCTTTTTATTATAATATAAATCATTATAATCGGCGCAGGGGTTCTTGAGAAATCACGTCTCAAACCTAAAATACTTCTAACAACGTAAATGCGTGCCGTAGAAGCCTCAAAATTGGTACATTTTGTAATATATTTGTGCCCTTTTTATTATAATATAAATCATTATAATATAAATCATTATATATAACTCCGTAAATACACGCCGTAGAGGCCTCAAAGTTGGCACATTTTTTAATTTAGCACATTTTTTAATCTAGTTTTTGCCTTTTTAGTCTAATATAAATCATTATAATTAGCGCAAGGGTTCTTGAGAAATCACGTTTCAAACCTAAAATGCTTCTCACAACGTAAATGC
This sequence comes from Dryomyza anilis, assembly GCA_951804985.1. Lineage (NCBI taxonomy): Eukaryota > Metazoa > Arthropoda > Insecta > Diptera > Dryomyzidae > Dryomyza > Dryomyza anilis. The sequence continues at coordinate 35,098,292 of OX638134.1, forward strand.
GTGCCGTAGAAGCCTCAAAATTGGCACATTTTGTAATATATTTTTGCCCTTTTTATGTTAATATAAATCATTATAATTAGCGCAAGGGTTCTTGAGAAATCACGTCTCAAACTTTAAATGCTTCTAACTCCGTAAATACACGCCTTAGAGACCGTAAAGTTGGCACATTTTGTAAACTGTTTTTCCCTTTTAATTCTAATATAAATCATAATAAGCGGCGCAGGGGTTCTTGAGAAATCACGCCTCAAACTAAAAATGCTTCTAACTCCGTAAATACACGCCGTAGAATCCTCAAAGTTGGCACACTTTTTAATCTAGTTTTTCCCTTTTTAGTCTAATATAAATCATTATAATTAGCGCAAAAGTTCTTGAGAAATCACGTCTCAAACCTAAAATGCTCCTAACTCCGTAAATACTCAGAATTGGCACATTTTGTAATATATTTTAGCCCTTTTTATTATAATATAAATCATTATAATCGGCGCAGGGGTTCTTGAGAAATCACGTCTCAAACCTAACATTTTGTAATATATTTTTGCCCTTTTTATTATAATATAAATTATTATAATCGGCGCAGGGGTTCTTGAGAAATCACGTCTCAAACTTAAAATGCTAGTTTTTCCCTATCAAAATTGGCACATTTTGTAATATATTTTAGGCCTTTTTATTATAATATAAATCATTATAATCGGCGCAGGGGTTCTTGAGAAATCACGCCTCAAACTAAAAAAGCTTCTAACTCCGTAAATACACGCCGTAGAATTATCAAAGTTGGCACACTTTTTAATCTAGTTTTTCCCTTTTTAGTATAATATAAATCATTATAATTAGCGCAAAAGTTCTTGAGAAATCACATCTCAAACCTAAAATATTTCTAACATGCCGAAGAAGCCTCAAAATTGGCACATTTTGTAATATATTTTTGCCCTTTTTATTATAATATAAATTATTATAATCGGCGCAGGGGTTCTTGAGAAATCACGTCTCAAACTTAAAATGCTAGTTTTTTCCTATCAAAATTGGCACATTTTGTAATATATTTTAGCCCTTTTTATTATAATATAAATCATTATAATCGGCGCAGGGGTTCTTGAGAAATCACGTCTCAAACCTAACATTTTGTAATATATTTTTGCCCTTTTTATTATAATATAAATTATTATAATCGGCGCAGGGGTTCTTGAGAAATCACGTCTCAAACTTAAAATGCTAGTTTTTCCCTATCAAAATTGGCACATTTTGTAATATATTTTAGCCCTTTTTATTATAATATAAATCATTATAATCGGCGCAGGGGTTCTTGAGAAATCACGTCTCAAACCTAAAATGCATTTAACAACGTCTTCTACGTACGTGGCGTAGAAGCCTCAAAATTGGCACATTTTGTAATATATTGTTGCCCTTTTTATTATAATATAAATTATTATAATCGTCGCAGGGGTTCTTGAGAAATCACGTCTCAAACTTAAAATGCTACTAACAACGTAAATACGTGCCGTAGAAGCCTCAAAATTGGCACATTTTGTAATATATTTTTGCCCTTTTTATTCTAATATAAATCATTATAATTAGCGCAAGGGTTCTTGAGAAATCACGTCTCAAACCTAAAATGCTTCTAACTCCGTAAATACACGCCGTAGATTCCTCAAAGTTGGCACATTTTGTAATCTAGTTTTTCCTTTTTAATTCTAATATAAATCATAATAAGCGGCGCAGGGGTTCTTGAGAAATCACGCCTCAAACTAAAAATGCTTCTAACTCCGTAAATACACGCCGTAGAATCCTCAAAGTTGGCACACTTTTTAATCTAGTTTTTCCCTTTTTAGTCTAATATAAATCATTATAATTAGCGCAAAAGTTCTTGAGAAATCACGTCTCAAACCTAAAATGCTCCTAACTCCGTAAATACACGCCGAAGAGGCCTCAAAGTTGGCACATTTTGTAATCTAGTGTTTCCCTTTTAATTCTAATATAAATCATAATAAGCGGCGCAGGGGTTCTTGAGAAATCACGTCTCAAACCTAAAATGCATTTAACAACGTCTTCTACGTACGTGCCTTCGAAGCCTCAAAATTGGCACACTTTGTAACATATTGTTGCCCTTTTTATTATAATATAAATCATTATAATCGGCGCAGGGGTTCTTGAGAAATCACGTCTCAAACCTAAAATACTTCTAACAACGTAAATGCGTGCCGTAGAAGCCTCAAAATTGGTACATTTTGTAATATATTTGTGCCCTTTTTATTATAATATAAATCATTATAATATAAATCATTATATATAACTCCGTAAATACACGCCGTAGAGGCCTCAAAGTTGGCACATTTTTTAATTTAGTTTTTCCCTTTTTATTCTAATATAAATCATTATAATTAGCGCAAGGGTTCTTGAGAAATCACGTCTCAAACCCAAAATGCTCCTAACTCCGTAAATACACGCCGTAGAGGCCTCAAAGTTGGCACATTTTGTAATCTAGTTTTTCCCTTTTAATTCTAAAATAAATCATAATAAGCGGCGCAGGGTTTCTTGAGAAATCACGCCTCAAACTAAAAATGCTTCTAACTCCGTAAATACACGCCGTAGAATCCTCAAAGTTGGCACATTTTGTAATCTAGTTTTTCCCTTTTTGTTCTAATATAAATCATTATAATTAGCGCAAGGGTTCTTGAGAAATCACGTCTCAAACCTAAAATGCTCCTAACTCAGTAAATACACGCCGTAGAATCCTCAAAGTTGGCACATTTTGTCATCTAGTTTTTCCCTTTTTATTCTAATATAAATCATAATAAACGGAGCAGGGGTTCTTGAGAAATCACGTCTCAAACCTAAAATGCATTTAACAACGTCTTCTACGTACGTGCCGTAGAAGCCTCAAAATTGGCACATTTTGTAATATATTTTTGCCCTTTTTATTATAATATAAATCATTATAATCGGCGCAGGGGTTCTTGAGAAATCACGTCTCAAACTTAAAATGCTAGTTTTTCCCTATCAAAATTGGCACATTTTGTAATATATTCATAGTCTCAAACCTAAAATGTTTTTAACAACGTAAATAAAGCCTCAAAATTGGCACATTTTGTAATATATTTTTGCACTTTTTATTATAATATAAATCATTATAATTCTTGAGAAATCACTTCTGAAACTTAAAATGCTCCTAACTCCATAAATAGACGCCGTAGAGGCCTCAAAGTTGGCACATTCTTTAATCTAGTTTTTCCCTTTTTAGTCTAATATAAATCATTATAATTAGCGCAGGGGTTCTTGAGAAATCACGTCTCAAACCTAAAATGCTTCTAACAACGTAAATACGTGCCGTAGAAGCCTCAAAATTGGCACATTTTGTAATATATTTTTGCCCTTTTTATTCTAATATAAATCATTATAATTAGCGCAAGGGTTCTTGAGAAATCACGTCTCAAACCTAAAATGCTTCTAACTCCGTAAATACACGCCGTAGAATCCTCAAAGTTGGCACATTTTGTAATCTAGTTTTTCCTTTTTAATTCTAATATAAATCATAATAAGCGGCGCAGGGGTTCTTGAGAAATCACGCCTCAAACTAAAAATGCTTCTAACTCCGTAAATACACGCCGTAGAATCCTCAAAGTTGGCACATTTTGTAATCTAGTTTTTCCCTTTTTATTCTAATATAAATCATTATAATTAGCGCAAGGGTTCTTGAGAAATCACGTCTCAAACCTAAAATGCTCCTAACTCAGGAAATACACGCCGTAGAGGCCTCAAAGTTTGCACATTTTGTAATCTAGTTTTTCCCTTTTAATTCTAATATAAATCATAATAAGCGGCGCAGGGGTTCTTGAGAAATCACGTCTCAAACCTAAAATGCATTTAACAACGTCTTCTACGTACGTGGCGTAGAAGCCTCAAAATTGGCACATTTTGTAATATATTGTTGCCCTTTTTATTATAATATAAATTATTATAATCGGCGCAGGGGTTCTGAGAAATCACGTCTCAAACTTAAAATGCTCCTAACTCCGTAAATACGCGTCGTAGAGGCTTCACACATTGGCACATTTTTTAATCTAGTTTTTCCCTTTTTAGTCGAATATAAATCATTATAATTAGCGCAAGGGTTCCTAAGAAATCACGTCTCAAACCTAAAATGCTTCTAACAACGTAAATGCGTTCCGTAGAAGCCTCAAAATTGGTACATTTTGTAATATATTTGTGCCCTTTTTATTATAATATAAATCATTATAATCGGCGCAGGGGTTCTTGAGAAATCACGTCTCAAACTTAAAATGCTACTAACTCCGTAAATACACGCCGTAGAGGCCTCAAAGTTGGCACATTTTTTAATTTAGTTTTTCCCTTTTTAGTCTAATATAAATCATTATAATTAGCGCAGGGGTTCTTGAGAAATCACGTCTCAAACCTAAAATGCTTCTAACAACGTAAATACGTGCCGTAGAATCCTCAAAGTTGGCACATTTTGTAATCTAGTTTTTCCTTTTTAATTCTAATATAAATCATAATAAGCGGCGCAGGGGTTCTTGAGAAATCACGCCTCAAACTAAAAATGCTTCTAACTCCGTAAATACACGCCGTAGAATCCTCAAAGTTGGCACACTTTTTAATCTAGTTTTTCCCTTTTTAGTCTAATATAAATCATTATAATTAGCGCAAAAGTTCTTGAGAAATCACGTCTCAAACCTAAAATGCTCCTAACTCCGTAAATACACGCCGAAGAGGCCTCAAAGTTGGCAAATTTTGTAATCTAGTGTTTCCCTTTTAATTCTAATATAAATCATAATAAGCGGCGCAGGGGTTCTTGAGAAATCACGTCTCAAACCTAAAATGCATTTAACAACGTCTTCTACGTACGTGCCGTCGAAGCCTCAAAATTGGCACACTTTGTAACATATTGTTGCCCTTTTTATTATAATATAAATCATTATAATCGGCGCAGGGGTTCTTGAGAAATCACGTCTCAAACTTAAAATGCTACTAACTCCGTAAATACACGCCGTAGAGGCCTCAAAGTTGGCACATTTTTTAATTTAGTTTTTCCCTTTTTATTCTAATATAAATCATTATAATTAGCGCAAGGGTTCTTGAGAAATCACGTCTCAAACCCAAAATGCTCCTAACTCCGTAAATACACGCCGTAGAGGCCTCAAAGTTGGCACATTTTGTAATCTAGTTTTTCCCTTTTAATTCTAATATAAATCATAATAGCGGCGCAGGGTTTCTTGAGAAATCACGCCTCAAACTAAAAATGCTTCTAACTCCGTAAATACACGCCGTAGAATCCTCAAAGTTGGCACATTTTGTAATCTAGTTTTTCCCTTTTTGTTCTAATATAAATCATTATAATTAGCGCAAGGGTTCTTGAGAAATCACGTCTCAAACCTAAAATGCTCCTAACTCAGTAAATACACGCCGCAGAATCCTCAAAGTTGGCACATTTTGTAATCTAGTTTTTCCCTTTTTATTCTAATATAAATCATAATAAGCGGAGCAGGGGTTCTTGAGAAATCACGTCTCAAACCTAAAATGCATTTAACAACGTCTTCTACGTACGTGCCGTAGAAGCCTCAAAATTGGCACATTTTGTAATATATTGTTGCCCTTTTTATTATAATATAAATCATTATAATCGGCGCAGGGGTTCTTGAGAAATCACGTCTCAAACTTAAAATGCTCCTAACTCCGTAAATACGCGTCGTAGAGGCCTCAAAGTTGGCACATTTTTTAATCTAGTTTTTCCCTTTTTATTATAATATAAATCATTATAATTAGCGCAAGGGTTCTTGAGAAATCACGTCTCAAACCTAAAATGCTCCTGACTCCGTAAATACACGCCGTAGAGGCCTCAAAGTTGGCACATTTTTTATGTAGTTTTTCTCTTTTTATTCTAATATAAATCATTATAATTAGCGCAAGGGTTCTTGAGAAATCACGTCTCAAACCCAAAATGCTCCTAACTCCGTAAATACACGCCGTAGAGGCCTCAAAGTTGGCACATTTTGTAATCTAGTTTTTCCCTTTTAATTCTAATATAAATCATAATAAGCGGCGCAGGGGTTCTTGAGAAATCACGTCTCAAACCTAAAATGCAACGTCTTCTACGTACGTGCCGTCGAAGCCTCAAAATTGGCACATTTTGTAACATATTGTTGCCCTTTTTATTATAATATAAATCATTATAATCGGCGCAGGGGTTCTTGAGAAATCACGTCTCAAACTTAAAATGCTCCTAACTCCGTAAATACGCGTCGTAGAGGCCTCAAAGTTGGCACATTTTTTAATCTAGTTTTTCCCTTTTAATTCTAATATAAATCATTATAATTAGCGCAAGGGTTCCTAAGAAATCACGTCTCAAACCTAAAATGCTTCTAACAACGTAAATGCGTGCCGTAGAAGCCTCAAAATTGGTACATTTTGTAATATATTTGTGCCCTTTTAATTCTAATATAAATCATAATAAGCGGCGCAGGGTTTCTTGAGAAATCACGCCTCAAACTAAAAATGCTGCTAACTCCGTAAATACACGCCGTAGAATCCTCAAAGTTGGCACATTTTGTAATCTAGTTTTTCCCTTTTTGTTCTAATATAAATCATTATAATTAGCGCAAGGGTTCTTGAGAAATCACGTCTCAAACCTAAAATGCTCCTAAGTCAGTAAATACACGCCGTAGAATCCTCAAAGTTGGCACATTTTGTAATCTAGTTTTTCCCTTTTTATTCTAATATAAATCATAATAAGCGGAGCAGGGAAATCACGTCTCAAACCTAAAATGCATTTAACAACGTCTTCTACGTACGTGCCGTAGAAGCCTCAAAATTGGCACATTTTGTAATATATTGTTGCCCTTTTTATTATAATATAAATCATTATAATCGGCGCAGGGGTTCTTGAGAAATCACGTTTCAAACTTAAAATGCTCCTAACTCCGTAAATACGCGTCGTAGAGGCTTCAAAATTGGCACATTTTTTAATCTAGTTTTTCCCTTTTTATTAAATCAGTATAATTATCGCAAGGGTTCTTGAGAAATCACTTCTCAAACCTAAAATGTTTCTAACAACGTAAATACATGCCGAAGAAGCCTCAAAATTGGCACATTTTGTAATATATTGTTGCCCTTTTTATTATAATATAAATCATTATAATCGGCGCAGGGGTTCTTGAGAAATCACGTTTCAAACTTAAAATGCTCCTAACTCCGTAAATACGCGTCGTAGAGGCTTCAAAATTGGCACATTTTTTAATCTAGTTTTTCCCTTGTTATTAAATCAGTATAATTATCGCAAGGGTTCTTGAGATATCACTTCTCAAACCTAAAATGTTTCTAACAACGTAAATACATGCCGAAGAAGCCTCAAAATTGGCACATTTTGTAATATATTTTTGCCCTTTTTATTATAATATAAATTACTATAATCGGCGCAGGGGTTCTTGAGAAATCACGTCTCAAACTTAAAATGCTAGTTTTTCCCTATCAAAATTGGCACATTTTGTAATATATTTTTGCCCTTTTTATTATAATATAAATCATTATAATCGGCGCAGGGGTTCTTGAGAAATCACGTCTCAAACTTAAAATGCTCCTAACTCCGTAAATACGCGTCGTAGAGGCCTCAAAGTTGGCACATTTTTTAATCTAGTTTTTCCCTTTTTATTATAATATAAATCATTATAATTAGCGCAAGGGTTCTTGAGAAATCACGTCTTAAACCTAAAATGCTTCTAACAACATAAATGCGTGCCGTAGAAGCCTCAAAATTGGCACATTTTGTAATATATTTTTGCCCTTTTTATTATAATATAAATCATTATAATCGGCGCAGGGGTTCTTGAGAAATCACGTCTCAAACTTAAAATGCTAGTTTTTCCCTATCAAAATTGGCACATTTTGTAATATATTCATAGTCTCAAACCTAAAATGTTTTTAACAACGTAAATAAAGCCTCAAAATTGGCACATTTTGTAATATATTTTTGCACTTTTTATTATAATATAAATCATTATAATTAGCTCAAGGGTTCTTGAGAAATCACTTCTGAAACTTAAAATGCTCCTAACTCCATAAATAGACGCCGAAGAGGCCTCAAAGTTGGCACATTCTTTAATCTAGTTTTTCCCTTTTTAGTCTAATATAAATCATTATAATTAGCGCAGGGGTTCTTGAGAAATCACGTCTCAAACCTAAAATGCTTCTAACAACGTAAATACGTGCCGTAGAAGCCTCAAAATTGGCACATTTTGTAATATATTTTTGCCCTTTTTATTCTAATATAAATCATTATAATTAGCGCAAGGGTTCTTGAGAAATCACGTCTCAAACCTAAAATGCTTCTAACTCCGTAAATACACGCCGTAGAATCATCAAAGTTGGCACATTTTGTAATCTAGTTTTTCCTTTTTAATTCTAATATAAATCATAATAAGCGGCGCAGGGGTTCTTGAGAAATCACGTCTCAAACTTAAAATGCTACTAACTCTGTAAATACACGCCGTAGAGGCCTCAAAGTTGGCACATTTTTTAATTTAGTTTTTCCCTTTTTAGTCTAATATAAATCATTATAATTAGCGCAGGGGTTCTTGAGAAATCACGTCTCAAACCTATAATGCTTCTAACAACGTAAATACGTGCCGTAGAAGCCTCAAAATTGGCACATTTTGTAATATATTTTTGCCCTTTTTATTTAATATAAATCATTATAATTAGCGCAAGGGTTCTTGAGAAATCACGTCTCAAACCCAAAATGCTCCTAACTCCGTAAATACACGCCGTAGAGGCCTCAAAGTTGGCACATTTTGTAATCTAGTTTTTCCCTTTTAATTCTAATATAAATCATAATAAGCGGCGCAGGGGTTCTTGAGAAATCACGTCTCAAACCTAAAATGCAACGTCTTCTACGTACGTGCCGTCGAAGCCTCAAAATTGGCACATTTTGTAACATATTGTTGCCCTTTTTATTATAATATAAATCATTATAATCGGCGCAGGGGTTCTTGAGAAATCACGTCTCAAACTTAAAATGCTCCTAACTCCGTAAATACACGCCGTAGAGGCCTCAAAGTTGGCACATTTTGTAATCTAGTTTTTCCCTTTTAATTCTAATATAAATCATAATAAGCGTCGCAGGGGTTCTTGAGATATCACGTCTCAAACTTAAAATGCTCCTAACTCCGTAAATACGCGTCGTAGAGGTCTCAAAGTTGGAACATTTTTTAATCTAGTTTTTCCCTTTTTATTAAATCAGTATAATTATCGCAAGGGTTCTTGAGAAATCACTTCTCAAACCTAAAATGCATTTAACAACGACTTCTACGTACGTGCCGTCGAAGCCTCAAAATTGGCACATTTTGTAACATATTGTTGCCCTTTTTATTATAATATAAATCATTATAATCCTCGCAGGGGTTCTTGAGAAATCACGTCTCAAACTTAAAATGCTCCTAACTCCGTAAATACGCGTCGTAGAGCCCTCAAAGTTGGCACATTTTTTAATCTAGTTTTTCCCTTTTAATTCTAATATAAATCATTATAATTAGCGCAAGGGTTCTTGAGAAATCTCGTCTCAAACCTAAAATGCTTCTAACTCCGTAAATACACGCCGTAGAATCCTAAAAGTTGGCACATTTTGTAATCTAGTTTTTCCCTTTTAATTCTAATATAAATCATAATAAGTGGCGCAGGGGTTCTTGAGAAATCACGTCTCAAACCTAAAAAGCAATTAAAAAGTCTTCAACGTACGTGCCGTCGAAGCCTCAAAATTGGCACAAATACGCGTCGTAGAGGCCTCAAAGTTGGCACATTTTTTAATCTAGTTTTTCCCTTTTAATTCTAATATAAATCATTATAACTAGCGCAAAGGTTATTGAGAAATCTCGTCTCAAACCTAAAATGCTTCTAACTCCGTAAATACACGCCGTAGAATCCTAAAAGTTGGCACATTTTGTAATCTAGTTTTTCCCTTTTAATTCTAATATAAATCATAATAAGCGGCGCAGGGGTTCTTGAGAAGTCACGCCTCAAACTAAAAATGCTTCTAACTCCGTAAATACACGCCGTAGAGGCCTCAAAGTTGGCACATTTTTTAATCTAGTTTTTCCCTTTTTATTAAACCATTCTAATTAGCGCAAGGGTTCTTGAGAAATCACGTCTCAAACTTAAAATGCTCCTAACTCCATAAATACACGCCGTAGAGGCCTCAAAGTTGGCACATTTTTTAATCTAGTTTTTCCCTTTTTAGTCTAATGTAAATTATTATAATTCGCGCAAGGGTTCTTAAGAAATCACGTCTCAAACCTAAAATGCTTCTAACAACGTAAATGCGTGCCGTAGAAGCCTCAAAATTGGAACATTTTGCAATATATTTTTGCCATTTTTATTATAATATAATATAATAATAATATAATAGTTTGGCGCTACAGTCCTGTGTAGAACTTCGGCCGAGCTCTCTCACCATTTTGAGCTGTGCGTGTTATATTTGTACTCAAAGTGGTGGGACCTACAGTTTATTGCCGAATCCGAACGGCGGGTGAGAGCTTTTTCATAGGCAATGGTTTTACTCTCGTAGGTTTGCCATTTACTGACGAGAGGTAGCGCGGTATAGAAAAATGTTTCTATGAAAAGATGTTGTTAGCCCCAGTCCAGGCTTGAACCGGGGACCTTTCGGCTCGCAGTCCAACGCACTAACCACTGAGCTTCCGCGGCTACAATATAAATCATTATAATCGGCGCAGGGGTTCTTGAGAAATCACGTCTCAAACTTAAAATGCTCCTAACTCCGTAAATACACACCGTAGAGGCCTCAAAGTTGGCACATTTTGTAATCTAGTTTTTCCCTTTTAATTCTAATATAAATCATAATAAGCGGCGCAGGGGTTCTTGAGAAATCACGTCTCAAAACTAAAATGCAACGTCTTCTACGTACGTGCCGTCGAAGCCTCAAAATTGGCACATTTTGTAACATATTGTTGCCCTTTTTCTTATAATATAAATCATTATAATCGGCGCAGGGGTTCTTGAGAAATCACGTCTCAAACTTAAAATGCTCCTAACTCCGTAAATACACGCCGTAGAGGCCTCAACGTTGGCACATTTTGTAATCTAGTTTTTCCCTTTTAATTCTAATATAAATCATAATAAGCGGCGCAGGGGTTCTTGAGATATCACGTCTCAAACTTAAAATGCTCCTAACTCCGTAAATACGCGTCGTAGAGGTCTCAAAGTTAGAACATTTTTTAATCTAGTTTTTCCCTTTTTATTAAATCAGTATAATTATCGCAAGGGTTCTTGAGAAATCACTTCTCAAACCTAAAATGCATTTAACAACGACTTCTACGTACGTGCCGTCGAAGCCTCAAAATTGGCACATTTTGTAATATATTGTTGCCCTTTTTATTATAATATAAATCATTATAATCGGCGCAGGGGTTCTTGAGAAATCACGTCTCAAACTTAAAATGCTCCTAACTCCGTAAATACGCGTCGTAGAGCCCTCAAAGTTGGCACATTTTTTAATATAGTTTTTCCCTTTTAATTCTAATATAAATCATTATAATTAGCGCAAGGGTTCTTGACAAATCTCGTCTCAAACCTAAAATGCTTCTAACTCCGTAAATACACGCCGTAGAATCCTAAAAGTTGGCACATTTTGTAATCTTGTTTTTCCCTTTTAATTCTAATATAAATCATAATAAGTGGCGCAAGGGTTCTTGAGAAATCACGTCTCAAACCTAAAAAGCAATTAAAAAGTCTTCAACGTACGTGCCGTCGAAGCCTCAAAATTGGCACAAATACGCGTCGTAGAGGCCTCAAAGTTGGCACATTTTTTAATCTAGTTCTTCCCTTTTAATTCTAATATAAATCATTATAACTAGCGCAAAGGTTATTGAGAAATCTCGTCTCAAACCTAAAATGCTTCTAACTCCGTAAATACACGCCGTAGAATCCTAAAAGTTGGCACATTTTGTAATCTAGTTTTTCCCTTTTAATTCTAATATAAATCATAATAAGTGGCGCAGGGGTTCTTGAGAAATCACGTCTCAAACCTAAAAAGCAATTAAAAAGTCTTCAACGTACGTGCCGTCGAAGCCTCAAAATTGGCACAAATACGCGTCGTAGAGGCCTCAAAGTTGGCACATTTTTTAATCTAGTTTTTCCCTTTTAATTCTAATATAAATCATTATAACTAGCGCAAAGGTTATTGAGAAATCTCGTCTCAAACCTAAAATGCTTCTAACTCCGTAAATACACGCCGTAGAATCCTAAAAGTTGGCACATTTTGTAATCTAGTTTTTCCCTTTTAATTCTAATATAAATCATAATAAGCGGCGCAGGGGTTCTTGAGAAGTCACGCCTCAAACTAAAAATGCTTCTAACTCCGTAAATACACGCCGTAGAGGCCTCAAAGTTGGCACATTTTTTAATCTAGTTTTTCCCTTTTTATTAAACCATTCTAATTAGCGCAAGGGTTCTTGAGAAATCACGTCTCAAACTTAAAATGCTCCTAACTCCATAAATACACGCCGTAGAGGCCTCAAAGTTGGCACATTTTTTAATCTAGTTTTTCCCTTTTTAGTCTAATGTAAATTATTATAATTCGCGCAAGGGTTCTTAAGAAATCACGTCTCAAACCTAAAATGCTTCTAACAACGTAAATGCGTGCCGTAGAAGCCTCAAAATTGGAACATTTTGCAATATATTTTTGCCATTTTTATTATAATATAATATAATAATAATATAATAGTTTGGCGCTACAGTCCTGTGTAGAACTTCGGCCGAGCTCTCTCACCATTTTGAGCTGTGCGTGTTATATTTGTACTCAAAGTGGTGGGACCTACAGTTTATTGCCGAATCCGAACGGCGGGTGAGAGCTTTTTCATAGGCAATGGTTTTACTCTCGTAGGTTTGCCATTTACTGACGAGAGGTAGCGCGGTATAGAAAAATGTTTCTATGAAAAGATGTTGTTAGCCCCAGTCCAGGCTTGAACCGGGGACCTTTCGGCTCGCAGTCCAACGCACTAACCACTGAGCTTCCGCGGCTACAATATAAATCATTATAATCGGCGCAGGGGTTCTTGAGAAATCACGTCTCAAACTTAAAATGCTCCTAACTCCGTAAATACACACCGTAGAGGCCTCAAAGTTGGCACATTTTGTAATCTAGTTTTTCCCTTTTAATTCTAATATAAATCATAATAAGCGGCGCAGGGGTTCTTGAGAAATCACGTCTCAAAACTAAAATGCAACGTCTTCTACGTACGTGCCGTCGAAGCCTCAAAATTGGCACATTTTGTAACATATTGTTGCCCTTTTTCTTATAATATAAATCATTATAATCGGCGCAGGGGTTCTTGAGAAATCACGTCTCAAACTTAAAATGCTCCTAACTCCGTAAATACACGCCGTAGAGGCCTCAACGTTGGCACATTTTGTAATCTAGTTTTTCCCTTTTAATTCTAATATAAATCATAATAAGCGGCGCAGGGGTTCTTGAGATATCACGTCTCAAACTTAAAATGCTCCTAACTCCGTAAATACGCGTCGTAGAGGTCTCAAAGTTAGAACATTTTTTAATCTAGTTTTTCCCTTTTTATTAAATCAGTATAATTATCGCAAGGGTTCTTGAGAAATCACTTCTCAAACCTAAAATGCATTTAACAACGACTTCTACGTACGTGCCGTCGAAGCCTCAAAATTGGCACATTTTGTAATATATTGTTGCCCTTTTTATTATAATATAAATCATTATAATCGGCGCAGGGGTTCTTGAGAAATCACGTCTCAAACTTAAAATGCTCCTAACTCCGTAAATACGCGTCGTAGAGCCCTCAAAGTTGGCACATTTTTTAATATAGTTTTTCCCTTTTAATTCTAATATAAATCATTATAATTAGCGCAAGGGTTCTTGACAAATCTCGTCTCAAACCTAAAATGCTTCTAACTCCGTAAATACACGCCGTAGAATCCTAAAAGTTGGCACATTTTGTAATCTTGTTTTTCCCTTTTAATTCTAATATAAATCATAATAAGTGGCGCAAGGGTTCTTGAGAAATCACGTCTCAAACCTAAAAAGCAATTAAAAAGTCTTCAACGTACGTGCCGTCGAAGCCTCAAAATTGGCACAAATACGCGTCGTAGAGGCCTCAAAGTTGGCACATTTTTTAATCTAGTTCTTCCCTTTTAATTCTAATATAAATCATTATAACTAGCGCAAAGGTTATTGAGAAATCTCGTCTCAAACCTAAAATGCTTCTAACTCCGTAAATACACGCCGTAGAATCCTAAAAGTTGGCACATTTTGTAATCTAGTTTTTCCCTTTTAATTCTAATATAAATCATAATAAGCGGCGCAGGGGTTCTTGAGAAATCACGCCTCAAACTAAAAATGCTTCTAACTCCGTAAATACACGCCGTAGAGGCCTCAAAGTTGGCACATTTTTTAATTTAGTTTTTCCCTTTTTATTAAACCATTCTAATTAGCGCAAGGGTTCTTGAGAAATCACGTCTCAAACTTAAAATGCTCCTAACTCCATAAATACACGCCGTAGAGGCCTCAAAGTTGGCACATTTTTTAATCTAGTTTTTCTTTTCAATTCTAATATATATCATTATAATCGGCGCAGGGGTTCTTGAGAAATCACGCTCAAACTTAAAATGCTCCTAACTCCGTAAATACACGCCGTATAGGCCTTAAAGTTGGCACATTTTGTAATCTAGTTTTTCCCTTTTTATTCTAATATAAAACATTATAATTAGCGCAAGGGTTCTTGATAAATCACGTCTCAAACTTAAAATGCTCCTAACTCCGTAAATACGCGTCGTAGAGGCCTCAAAGTTGGCACATTTTTTAATCTAGTTTTTCCCTTTTTATTAAATCAGTATAATTATCGCAAGGGTTCTTGAGAAATCACTTCTCAAACCTAAAACGCTTCTAACAACGTAAATACGTGCCGTAGAAGCCTCATAATTGGCACATTTTGTAATATATTTTTGCCCTTTTTATTATAATGTTAATCATTATAATCGGCTCAGGGGTTCTTGAGAAATCACGTCTCAAACCTAAAATGCATTTAACAACGTCTTCTACGTACGTGCCGTAGAAGCCTCAAAATTGGCACATTTTGTAATATATTGTTGCCCTTTTTATTATAATATAAATTATTATAATCGGCGCAGGGGTTCTTGAGAAATCACGTCTCAAACTTAAAATGCTCCTAACTCCGTAAATACGCGTCGTAGAGGCTTCAAAATTGGCACATTTTTTAATCTAGTTTTTCCCTTTTTAGTCTAATATAAATCATTTTAATTAGCGCAAGGGTTCTTAAGAAATCACGTCTCAAACCTAAAATGCTTCTAACAACGTAAATGCGTGCCGTAGAAGCCTCAAAATTGGTAAATTTTGTAATATATTTGTGTCCTTTTTATTATAATATAAATCATTATAATCGGCGCAGGGGTTCTTGAGAAATCACGTCTCAAACTTTAAATGCTCCTAACTCCGTAAATACGCCTCGTAGAGGTCTCAAAGTTGGAACATTTTTTAATCTAGTTTTTCCCTTTTTATTAAATCAGTATAATTATCGCAAGGGTTCTTGAGAAATCACTTCTCAAACCTAATATGCATTTAACAACGACTTCTACGTACGTGCCGTCGAAGCCTCAAAATTGGCACATTTTGTAACATATTGTTGCCCTTTTTATTATAATATAAATCATTATAATCGGCGCAGGGGTTCTTGAGAAATCACGTCTCAAACTTAAAATGCTCCTAACTCCGAAAATACGCGTCGTAGAGCCCTCAAAGTTGGCACATTTTTTAATCTAGTTTTTCCCTTTTTATTATAATATAAATCATTATAATTAGCGCAAGGGTTCCTGAGAAATCACGTCTCAAACTTAAAATGCTCCTAACTCCGTAAATACACGCCGTAGAGGCCTCAACGTTGGCACATTTTGTAATCTAGTTTTTCCCTTTTAATTCTAATATAAATCATAATAAGCGGCGCAGGGGTTCTTGAGATATCACGTCTCAAACTTAAAATGCTCCTAACTCCGTAAATACGCGTCGTAGAGGTCTCAAAGTTGGAACATTTTTTAATCTAGTTTTTCCCTTTTTATTAAATCAGTATAATTATCGCAAGGGTTCTTGAGAAATCACTTCTCAAACCTAATATGCATTTAACAACGACTTCTACGTACGTGCCGTCGAAGCCTCAAAATTGGCACATTTTGTAACATATTGTTGCCCTTTTTATTATAATATAAATCATTATAATCGGCGCAGGGGTTCTTGAGAAATCACGTCTCAAACTTAAAATGCTCCTAACTCCGAAAATACGCGTCGTAGAGCCCTCAAAGTTGGCACATTTTTTAATCTAGTTTTTCCCTTTTTATTAAATCAGTATAATTATCGCAAGGGTTCTTGAGAAATCACTTCTCAAACCTAAAACGCTTCTAACAACGTAAATACGTGCCGTAGAAGCCTCATAATTGGCACATTTTGTAATATATTTTTGCCCTTTTTATTATAATGTTAATCATTATAATCGGCTCAGGGGTTCTTGAGAAATCACGTCTCAAACCTAAAATGCATTTAACAACGTCTTCTACGTACGTGCCGTAGAAGCCTCAAAATTGGCACATTTTGTAATATATTGTTGCCCTTTTTATTATAATATAAATCATTATAATTAGCGCAAGGGTTCCTGAGAAATCACGTCTCAAACTTAAAATGCTCCTAACTCCGTAAATACACGCCGTAGAGGCCTCAACGTTGGCACATTTTGTAATCTAGTTTTTCCCTTTTAATTCTAATATAAATCATAATAAGCGGCGCAGGGGTTCTTGAGATATCACGTCTCAAACTTAAAATGCTCCTAACTCCGTAAATACGCGTCGTAGAGGTCTCAAAGTTGGAACATTTTTTAATCTAGTTTTTCCCTTTTTATTAAATCAGTATAATTATCGCAAGGGTTCTTGAGAAATCACTTCTCAAACCTAATATGCATTTAACAACGACTTCTACGTACGTGCCGTCGAAGCCTCAAAATTGGCACATTTTGTAACATATTGTTGCCCTTTTTATTATAATATAAATCATTATAATCGGCGCAGGGGTTCTTGAGAAATCACGTCTCAAACTTAAAATGCTCCTAACTCCGAAAATACGCGTCGTAGAGCCCTCAAAGTTGGCACATTTTTTAATCTAGTTTTTCCCTTTTTATTATAATATAAATCATTATAATTAGCGCAAGGGTTCCTGAGAAATCACGTCTCAAACCTAAAATGCTCCTGACTCCGTAAATACAGAGGCATCACAGTTGGCACATTTTGTAATATAGTTTTTCCCTTTTAATTCTAATATAGATCATAACTCCGTAAATACGCGTCGTAGAGGCCTCAAAGTGCTCCTAACTCCGTAAATACGCGTCGTAGAGGCCTCAAAGTTGGCACATTTTTTAATCTAGTTTTTCCCTTTTAATTCTAATATAAATCATTATAATTAGCGCAAGGGTTCCTAAGAAATCACGTCTCAAACCTAAAATGCTTCTAACAACGTAAATGCGTGCCGTAGAAGCTTCAAAATTGGTACATATTGTAATATATTTGTGACCTTTTTATTATAATATAAATCATTATAATCGGCGCAGGGGTTCTTGAGAAATCACGTCTCAAACTTAAAATGCTACTAACTCCGTAAATACACGCCGTAGAGGCCTCAAAGTTGGCACATTTTTTAATTTTGTTTTTCCCTTTTTATTCTAATATAAATCATTATAATTAGCTCAAGGGTTCTTGAGAAATCACGTCTCAAACCCAAAATGCTCCTAACTCCGTAAATACACGCCGTAGAGGCCTCAAAGTTGGCACATTTTGTAATCTAGTTTTTTTTCCCTTTTAATTCTAATATAAATCATAATAAGCGGCGCAGGGTTTCTTGAGAAATCACGCCTCAAACTAAAAATGCTTCTAACTCCGTAAATACACGCCGTAGAATCCTCAAAGTTGGCACATTTTGTAATCTAGTTTTTCCCTTTTTGTTCTAATATAAATCATTATAATTAGCGCAAGGGTTCTTGAGAAATCACGTCTCAAACCTAAAATGCTCCTAACTCAGTCAATACACTCCGTAGAATCCTCAAAGTTGGCACATTTTGTAATCTAGTTTTTCCCTTTTTATTCTAATATAAATCATAATAAGCGGAGCAGGGGTTCTTGAGAAATCACGTCTCAAACCTAAAATGCATTTAACAACGTCTTCTACTTACGTGCCGTAGAAGCCTCAAAATTGGCACATTTTGTAATATATTGTTGCCCTTTTTATTATAATATAAATCATTATAATCGGCGCAGGGGTTCTTGAGAAATTACGTCTCAAACTTAAAATGCTCCTAACTCCGTAAATACGCGTCGTAGAGGCTTCAAAATTGGCACATTTTTTAATCTAGTTTTTCCCTTTTTAGTCTAATATAAATCATTATAATTAGCGCAAGGGTTCTTAAGAAATCACGTCTCAAACCTAAAATGCTTCTCACAACATAAATGCGTGCCGTAGAAGCCTCAAAATTGGCACATTTTGTAATATATTTTTGCCCTTTTTATTATAATATAAATCATTATAATCGGCGCAGGGGTTCTTGAGAAATCACGTTTCAAACTTAAAATGCTACTAACTCCGTAAATACACGCCGTAGAGGCCTCAAAGTTGGCACATTTTTATACCCTACACTAAGAGTGAAAGGGTATATTCAGTTTGGTACGCCGTTTGTAACACCCAGAAGAAAGCATCTCCGGTATGGAAAAGTATATATATTCTTGATCAGCATGACCTCCTGAGTCGATTTAGCGATGTCCGTCTGTCCGTCTGTCTGTCTGTCCGTCTGTCTGTCCGTCTGTCTGTCTGTCTGTTGAAATCCCTAAGACTTTTAAAATTGAAGAGCTAGATAAATGAAACTTATAACTTAGATTACTAATATACCTACGCTGTATGTGCGAAAAAATTGGCGAGATCGGTCCATGGTGACCTATGATCCGACCACTTATGTTCAAATACCACATATAAAATGTACATATAAAGATCAATTTTTATGTATACGTGCTTAGGTAAACATTGTTGGTCAAATATATATTGACATCATGCTCAAATACATGATAATAATGTTTTCCGGCGAAAAGACTTGTGGTTCACAAAAAAAAAAATCGAAATTCGGTACACCTACCCATTTGTAAATATGGGTATCAAATGAATGGAAATTCTTCAGCGATTGAATGTTTGTAGTTATTTTCAGGATTCGTATACCCTGGTGACCTATATATCACTTTGAATGGTAACCACACATATGTGTAGGGTATTTATAGTCGGCTTAGACCGACTATAATTTTGATAATCCTAACTATCATAATTACACCTACTTTAAAATTTCCCATGTGATCTAACCTTCCCAACTGGTTTAATCTAGTTTTTCCCTTTTTATTAAATCAGAATAATTATCGCAAGGGTTCTTGAGAAATCACTTCTCAAACCTAAAATGTTTCTAACAACGTAAATACATGCCGAAGAAGCCTCAAAATTGGCACATTTTGTAATATATTTTTGCCCTTTTTATTATAATATAAATCATTATAATCGGCGCAGGGGTTCTTGAGAAATCACGTCTCAAACTTAAAATGCTCCTAACTCCGTAAATACGCGTCGTAGAGGCCTCAAAGTTGGCACATTTTTTAATCTAGTTTTTCCCTTTTTATTATAATATAAATCATTATAATTAGCGCAAGGGTTCTTGAGAAATCACGTCTCAAACCTAAAATGCTCCTGACTCCGTAAATACAGAGGCATCAAAGTTGGCACATTTTGTAATCTAGTTTTTCCCTTTTAATTCTAATATAAATCATAATAAGTGGCGCAGGGGTTCTTGAGAAATCACGTCTCAAACCTAAAAAGCAATTAAAAACGTCTTCAACGTACGTGCCGTCGAAGCCTCAAAATTGGCACATTTTGTAATATATTGTTGCCCTTTTTATTATAATATAAATCATTATAATCGGCGCAGGGGTTCTTGAGAAATCACGTCTCAAACTTAAAATGCTCCTAACTCCTCCGCGTCGTAGAGGCCTCAAAGTTGGCACATTTTTTAATCTAGTTTTTCCCTTTTTATTATAATATAAATCATTATAATTAGCGCAAGGGTTCTTGAGAAATCACGTCTCAAACCTAAAATGCTTCTAACAACGTAAATGCGTGCCGTAGAAGCCTCAAAATTGGCACATTTTGTAATATATTTTTGCCCTTTTTATTATAATATAAATCATTATAATTAGCTCAAGGGTTCTTGAGAAATCACTTCTGAAACTTAAAATGCTCCTAACTCCATAAATAGACGCCGTAGAGGCCTCAAAGTTGGCACATTCTTTAATCTAGTTTTTCCCTTTTTAGTCTAATATAAATCATTATAATTAGCGCAGGGGTTCTTGAGAAATCACGTCTCAAACCTAAAATGCTTCTAACAACGTAAATACGTGCCGTAGAAGCCTCAAAATTGGCACATTTTGTAATATATTTTTGCCCTTTTTATTCTAATATAAATCATTATAATTAGCGCAAGGGTTCTTGAGAAATCACGTCTCAAACCTAAAATGCTTCTAACTCCGTAAATACACGCCGTAGAATCCTCAAAGTTGGCACATTTTGTAATCTAGTTTTTCCTTTTTAATTCTAATATAAATCATAATAAGCGGCGCAGGGGTTCTTGAGAAATCACGCCTCAAACTAAAAATGCTTCTAACTCCGTAAATACACGCCGTAGAATCCTCAAAGTTGGCACATTTTGTAATCTAGTTTTTCCCTTTTTATTCTAATATAAATCATTATAATTAGCGCAAGGGTTCTTGAGAAATCACGTCTCAAACCTAAAATGCTCCTAACTCAGGAAATACACGCCGTAGAGGCCTCAAAGTTTGCACATTTTGTAATCTAGTTTTTCCCTTTTAATTCTAATATAAATCATAATAAGCGGCGTAGGGGTTCTTGAGAAATCACGTCTCAAACCTAAAATGCATTTAACAACGTCTTCTACGTACGTGGCGTAGAAGCCTCAAAATTGGCACATTTTGTAATATATTGTTGCCCTTTTTATTATAATATAAATTATTATAATCGGCGCAGGGGTTCTGAGAAATCACGTCTCAAACTTAAAATGCTCCTAACTCCGTAAATACGCGTCGTAGAGGCTTCACACATTGGCACATTTTTTAATCTAGTTTTTCCCTTTTTAGTCGAATATAAATCATTATAATTAGCGCAAGGGTTCCTAAGAAATCACGTCTCAAACCTAAAATGCTTCTAACAACGTAAATGCGTGCCGTAGAAGCCTCAAAATTGGTACATTTTGTAATATATTTGTGCCCTTTTTATTATAATATAAATCATTATAATCGGCGCAGGGGTTCTTGAGAAATCACGTCTGAAACTTAAAATGCTACTAACTCCGTAAATACACGCCGTAGAGGCCTCAAAGTTGGTACATTTTTTAATTTAGTTTTTCCCTTTTTAGTCTAATATAAATCATTATAATTAGCGCAGGGGTTCTTGAGAAATCACGTCTCAAACCTAAAATGCTTCTAACAACGTAAATACGTGCCGTAGAAGCCTCAAAATTGGCACATTTTGTAATATATTTTTGCCCTTTTTATTCTAATATAAATCATTATAATTAGCGCAAGGGTTCTTGAGAAATCACGTCTCAAACCTAAAATGCTTCTAACTCCGTAAATACACGCCGTAGAATCCTCAAAGTTGGCACATTTTGTAATCTAGTTTTTCCTTTTTAATTCTAATATAAATCATAATAAGCGGCGCAGGGGTTCTTGAGAAATCACGCCTCAAACTAAAAATGCTTCTAACTCAGTAAATACACGCCGTAGAATCCTCAAAGTTGGCACACTTTTTAATCTAGTTTTTCCCTTTTTAGTCTAATATAAATCATTATAATTAGCGCAAAAGTTCTTGAGAAATCACGTCTCTACGTACGTGCCGTAGAAGCCTCAAAATTGGCACATTTTGTAATATATTGTTGCCCTTTTTATTATAATATAAATCATTATAATCGGCGCAGGGGTTCTTGAGATATCACGTCTCAAACTTAAAATGCTCCTAACTCCGTAAATACGCGTCGTAGAGGTCTCAAAGTTGGAACATTTTTTAATCTAGTTTTTCCCTTTTTATTAAATCAGTATAATTATCGCAAGGGTTCTTGAGAAATCACTTCTCAAACCTAAAATGCATTTAACAACGACTTCTACGTACGTGCCGTCGAAGCCTCAAAATTGGCACACTTTGTAACATATTGTTGCCCTTTTTATTATAATATAAATCATTATAATCGGCGCAGGGGTTCTTGAGAAATCACGTCTCAAACTTAAAATGCTCCTAACTCCGTAAATACGCGTCGTAGAGGCCTCAAAGTTGGCACATTTTTTAATCTAGTTTTTCCCTTTTAATTTTAATATAAATCATTATAATTAGCGCAAGGGTTCCTAAGAAATTACGTCTCAAACCTAAAATGCTTCTAACAACGTAAATGCGTGCCGTAGAAGCCTCAAAATTGGTACATTTTGTAATATATTTGTGCCCTTTTTATTATAATATAAATCATTATAATCGGCGCAGGGGTTCTTGAGAAATCACGTTTCAAACTTAAAATGCTACTAACTCCGTAAATACACGCCGTAGAGGCCTCAAAGTTGGCACATTTTTTAATTTAGTTTTTCCCTTTTTATTCTACTATAAATCATTATAATTAGCGCAAGGGTTCTTGAGAAATCACGTCTCAAACCCAAAATGCTCCTAACTCCGTAAATACACGCCGTAGAGGCCTCAAAGTTGGCACATTTTTTAATCTAGTTTTTCCCTTGTAATTCTAATATAAATCATTATAATTAGAGCAAGGGTTCCTAAGAAATCACGTCTCAAACCTAAAATGCTTCTAACAACGTAAATGCGTGCCGTAGAAGCCTCAAAATTGGTACATTTTGTAATATATTTGTGCCCTTTTTATTATAATATAAATCATTATAATCGGCGCAGGGGTTCTTGAGAAATCACGTCTCAAACTTAAAATGCTACTAACTCCGTAAATACACGCCGTAGAGGCCTCAAAGTTGGCACATTTTTTAATTTAGTTTTTCCCTTTTTATTCTAATATAAATCATTATAATTAGCGCAAGGGTTCTTGAGAAATCACGTCTCAAACCCAAAATGCTCCTAACTCCGTAAATACACGCCGTAGAGGCCTCAAAGTTGGCACATTTTGTAATCTAGTTTTTCCCTTTTAATTCTAATATAAATCATAATAAGCGGCGCAGGGTTTCTTGAGAAATCACGCCTCAAACTAAAAATGCTTCTAACTCCGTAAATACACGCCGTAGAATCCTCAAAGTTGGCACATTTTGTAATCTAGTTTTTCCCTTTTTGTTCTAATATAAATCATTATAATTAGCGCAAGGGTTCTTGAGAAATCACGTCTCAAACCTAAAATGCTCCTAACTCAGTAAATACACGCCGTAGAATCCTCAAAGTTGGCACATTTTGTAATCTAGTTTTTCCCTTTTTATTCTAATATAAATCATAATAAGCGGAGCAGGGGTTCTTGAGAAATCACGTCTCAAACCTAAAATGCATTTAACAACGTCTTCTACGTACGTGCCGTAGAAGCCTCAAAATTGGCACATTTTGTAATATATTGTTGCCCTTTTTATTATAATATAAATCATTATAATCGGCGCAGGGGTTCTTGAGAAATCACGTTTCAAACTTAAAATGCTCCTAACTCCGTAAATACGCGTCGTAGAGGCTTCAAAATTGGCATATTTTTTAATCTAGTTTTTCCCTTTTTATTAAATCAGTATAATTATCGCAAGGGTTCTTGAGAAATCACTTCTCAAACCTAAAATGTTTCTAACAACGTAAATACATGCCGAAGAAGCCTCAAAATTGGCACATTTTGTAATATATTTTGCCCTTTTTATTATAATATAAATTACTATAATCGGCGCAGGGGTTCTTGAGAAATCACGTCTCAAACTTAAAATGCTAGTTTTTCCCTATCAAAATTGGCACATTTTGTAATATATTTTTGCCCTTTTTATTATAATATAAATCATTATAATCGGCGCAGGGGTTCTTGAGAAATCACGTCTCAAACTTAAAATGCTCCTAACTCCGTAAATACGCGTCGTAGAGGCCTCAAAGTTGGCACATTTTTTAATCTAGTTTTTCCCTTTTTATTATAATATAAATCATTATAATTAGCGCAAGGGTTCTTGAGAAATCACGTCTCAAACCCAAAATGCTCCTAACTCCGTAAATACACGCCGTAGAGGCCTCAAAGTTGGCACATTTTGTAATCTAGTTTTTCCCTTTTAATTCTAATATAAATCATAATAAGCGGCGCAGGGGTTCTTGAGAAATCACGTCTCAAACCTAAAATGCAACGTCTTCTACGTACGTGCCGTCGAAGCCTCAAAATTGGCACATTTTGTAACATATTGTTGCCCTTTTTATTATAATATCATTATAATCGGCGCAGGGGTTCTTGAGAAATCACGTCTCAAACTTAAAATGCTCCTAACTCCGTAAATACGCGTCGTAGAGGCCTCAAAGTTGGCACATTTTTTAATCTAGTTTTTCCCTTTTAATTCTAATATAAATCATTATAATTAGCGCAAGGGTTCCTAAGAAATCACGTCTCAAACCTAAAATGCTTCTAACAACGTAAATGCGTGCCGTAGAAGCCTCAAAATTGGTACATTTTGTAATATATTTGTGCCCTTTTTATTATAATATAAATCATTATAATCGGCGCAGGGGTTCTTGAGAAATCACGTCTCAAACATAAAATGCTACTAACTCCGTAAATACACGCCGTAGAGGCCTCAAAGTTGGCACATTTTTTAATTTAGTTTTTCCCTTTTTATTCTAATATAAATCATTATAATTAGCGCAAGGGTTCTTGAGAAATCACGTCTCAAACCTAAAATGCTCCTAACTCAGTAAATACACGCCGTAGAATCCTCAAAGTTGGCACATTTTGTAATCAAGTTTTTCCCTTTTTATTCTAATATAAATCATAATAAGCGGAGCAGGGGTTCTTGAGAAATCACGTCTCAAACCTAAAATGCATTTAACAACGTCTTCTACGTACGTGCCGTAGAAGCCTCAAAATTGGCACATTTTGTAATATATTGTTGCCCTTTTTATTATAATATAAATCATTATAATCGGCGCAGGGGTTCTTGAGAAATCACGTTTCAAACTTAAAATGCTCCTAACTCCGTAAATACGCGTCGTAGAGGCTTCAAAATTGGCACATTTTTTAATCTAGTTTTTCCCTTTTTATTAAATCAGTATAATTATCGCAGGGGTTCTTGAGAAATCACGTCTCAAACCTAAAATGCATTTAACAACGTCTTCTACGTACGTGCCGAAGAAGCCTCAAAATTGGCACATTTTGTAATATATTTTTGCCCTTTTTATTATAATATAAATTACTATAATCGGCGCAGGGGTTCTTGAGAAATCACGTCTCAAACTTAAAATGCTAGTTTTTCCCTATCAAAATTGGCACATTTTGTAATATATTTTTGCCCTTTTTATTATAATATAAATCATTATAATCGGCGCAGGGGTTCTTGAGAAATCACGTCTCAAACTTAAAATGCTCCTAACTCCGTAAATACGCGTCGTAGAGGCCTCAAAGTTGGCACATTTTTTAATCTAGTTTTTCCCTTTTTATTATAATATAAATCATTATAATTAGCGCAAGGGTTCTTGAGAAATCACGTCTCAAACCTAAAATGCTCCTGACTCCGTAAATACAGAGGCATCAAAGTTGGCACATTTTGTAATCTAGTTTTTCCCTTTTAATTCTAATATAAATCATAATAAGTGGCGCAGGGGTTCTTGAGAAATCACGTCTCAAACCTAAAAAGCAATTAAAAACGTCTTCAACGTACGTGCCGTCGAAGCCTCAAAATTGGCACATTTTGTAATATATTGTTGCCCTTTTTATTATAATATAAATCATTATAATCGGCGCAGGGGTTCTTGAGAAATCACGTCTCAAACCTAAAATGCTTCTAACTCCGTAAATACACGCCGTAGAATCATCAAAGTTGGCATATTTTGTAATCTAGTTTTTCCCTTTTTATTAAATCAGTATAATTATCGCAAGGGTTCTTGAGAAATCACTTCTCAAACCTAAAATGCTTCTAACAACGTAAATACGTGCCGTAGAAGCCTCAAAATTGGCACATTTTGTAATATATTTTTGCCCTTTTTATTATAATATAAATCATTATAATTAGCGCAAGGGTTCTTGAGAAATCACGTCTCAAACCTAAAATGCTTCTAACAACGTAAATGCGTGCCGTAGAAGCCTCAAAATTGGCACATTTTGTAATATATTTTTGCCCTTTTTATTATAATATAAATCATTATAATCGGCGCAGGGGTTCTTGAGAAATAACGTCTCAAACTTAAAATGCTAGTTTTTCCCTATCAAAATTGGCACATTTTGTAATATATTCATAGTCTCAAACCTAAAATGTTTTTAACAACGTAAATAAAGCCTCAAAATTGGCACATTTTGTAATATATTTTTGCACTTTTTATTATAATATAAATCATTATAATTAGCTCAAGGGTTCTTGAGAAATCACTTCTGAAACTTAAAATGCTCCTAACTCCATAAATAGACGCCGAAGAGGCCTCAAAGTTGGCACATTCTTTAATCTAGTTTTTCCCTTTTTAGTCTAATATAAATCATTATAATTAGCGCAGGGGTTCTTGAGAAATCACGTCTCAAACCTAAAATGCTTCTAACAACGTAAATACGTGCCGTAGAAGCCTCAAAATTGGCACATTTTGTAATATATTTTTGCCCTTTTTATTCTAATATAAATCATTATAATTAGCGCAAGGGTTCTTGAGAAATCACGTCTCAAACCTAAAATGCTTCTAACTCCGTAAATACACGCCGTAGAATCATCAAAGTTGGCACATTTTGTAATCTAGTTTTTCCTTTTTAATTCTAATATAAATCATAATAAGCGGCGCAGGGGTTCTTGAGAAATCACGTCTCAAACTTAAAATGCTACTAACTCCGTAAATACACGCCGTAGAGGCCTCAAAGTTGGCACATTTTTTAATTTAGTTTTTCCCTTTTTAGTCTAATATAAATCATTATAATTAGCGCAGGGGTTCTTGAGAAATCACGTCTCAAACCTAAAATGCAACGTCTTCTACGTACGTGCCGTCGAAGCCTCAAAATTGGCACATTTTGTAACATATTGTTGCCCTTTTTATTATAATATAAATCATTATAATCGGCGCAGGGGTTCTTGAGAAATCACGTCTCAAACTTAAAATGCTCCTAACTCCGTAAATACACGCCGTAGAGGCCTCAAAGTTGGCACATTTTGTAATCTAGTTTTTCCCTTTTAATTCTAATATAAATCATAATAAGCGGCGCAGGGGTTCTTGAGATATCACGTCTCAAACTTAAAATGCTCCTAACTCCGTAAATACGCGTCGTAGAGGTCTCAAAGTTGGAACATTTTTTAATCTAGTTTTTCCCTTTTTATTAAATCAGTATAATTATCGCAAGGGTTCTTGAGAAATCACTTCTCAAACCTAAAATGCATTTAACAACGACTTCTACGTACGTGCCGTCAAAGCCTCAAATTGGCACATTTTGTAACATATTGTTGCCCTTTTTATTATAATATAAATCATTATAATCGGCGCAGGGGTTCTTGAGAAATCACGTCTCAAACTTAAAATGCTCCTAACTCCGTAAATACGCGTCGTAGAGCCCTCAAAGTTGGCACATTTTTTAATCTAGTTTTTCCCTTTTAATTCTAATATAAATCATTATAATTAGCGCAAGGGTTCTTGAGAAATCTCGTCTCAAACCTAAAATGCTTCTAACTCCGTAAATACACGCCGTAGAATCCTAAAAGTTGGCACATTTTGTAATCTAGTTTTTCCCTTTTAATTCTAATATAAATCATAATAAGTGGCGCAGGGGTTCTTGAGAAATCACGTCTCAAACCTAAAAAGCAATTAAAAAGTCTTCAACGAACGTGCCGTCGAAGCCTCAAAATTGGCACAAATACGCGTCGTAGAGGCCTCAAAGTTGGCACATTTTTTAATCTAGTTTTTCCTTTTTAATTCTAATATAAATCATTATAACTAGCGCAAAGGTTATTGAGAAATCTCGTCTCAAACCTAAAATGCTCTAACTCCGTAAATACACGCCGTAGAATCCTAAAAGTTGGCACATTTTGTAATCTAGTTTTTCCCTTTTAATCCTAATATAAATCATAATAAGCGGCGCAGGGGTTCTTGAGAAATCACGCCTCAAACTAAAAATGCTTCTAACTCCGTAAATACACGCCGTAGAGGCCTCAAAGTTGGCACATTTTTTAATCTAGTTTTTCCCTTTTTAGTCTAATATAAATTATTATAATTCGCGCAAGGGTTCTTAAGAAATCACGTCTCAAACCTAAAATGCTTCTAACAACGTAAATGCGTGCCGTAGAAGCCTCAAAATTGGAACATTTTGCAATATATTTTTGCCATTTTTATTATAATATAAATCATTATAATCGGCGCAGGGGTTCTTGAGAAATCACGTCTCAAACTTAAAATGCTCCTAACTCCGAAAATACGCGTCGTAGAGGCCTCAAAGTTGGAACATTTTTTAATCTAGTTTTTCCCTTTCTATTAAATCAGTATAATTATCGCAAGCGTTCTTGAGAAATCACTTCTCAAACCTAAAATGCATTTAACAACGTCTTCTACGTACGTGCCGTCGAAGCCTCAAAATTGGCACATTTTGTAACATATTGTTGCCCTTTTTATTATAATATAAATCATTATAATCGGCGCAGGGGTTCTTGAGAAATCACGTCTCAAACTTAAAATGCTCCTAACTCCGTAAATACACGCCGTAGAGGCCTCAAAGTTGGCACATTTTGTAATCTAGTTTTTCCCTTTTAATTCTAATATAAATCATAATAAGCGGCGCAGGGGTTCTTGAGATATCACGTCTCAAACTTAAAATGCTCCTAACTCCGTAAATACGCGTCGTAGAGGTCTCAAAGTTGGCACATTTTTTAATCTAGTTTTTCCCTTTTTATTAAACCATTATAATTAGCGCAAAGGTTCTTGAGAAATCACGTCTCAAACTTAAAATGATCCTAACTCCGTAAATACACACCGTAGAGGCCTGAAAGTTGGCACATTTTGTAATCTAGTTTTTCCCTTTTAATTCTAATATAAATCATAATAAGCGGCGCAGGGGTTCTTGAGAAATCACGTCTCAAACCTAAAATGCAACGTCTTCTACGTACGTGCCGTCGAAGCCTCACAATTGGCACATTTTGTAACATATTGTTGCCCTTTTTATTATAATATAAATCATTATAATCGGCGCAGGGGTTCTTGAGAAATCACGTCTCAAACTTAAAATGCTCCTAACTCCGTAAATACACGCCGTAGAGGCCCCAAAGTTGGCACATTTTGTAATCTAGTTTTTCCCTTTTAATTCTAATATAAATCATAATAAGCGGCGCAGGGGTTCTTGAGATATCACGTCTCAAACTTAAAATGCTCCTAACTCCGTAAATACGCGTCGTAGAGGTCTCAAAGTTGGAACATTTTTTAATCTAGTTTTTCCCTTTTTATTAAATCAGTATAATTATCGCAAGGGTTCTTGAGAAATCACTTCTCAAACCTAAAATGCATTTAACAACGACTTCTACGTACGTGCCGTCGAAGCCTCAAAATTGGCACATTTTGTAACATATTGTTGCCCTTTTTATTATAATATAAATCATTATAATCGTCGCAGGGGTTCTTGAGAAATCACGTCTCAAACTTAAAATGCTCCTAACTCCGTAAATACGCGTCGTAGAGCCCTCAAAGTTGGCACATTTTTTAATATAGTTTTTCCCTTTTAATTCTAATATAAATCATTATAATTAGCGCAAGGGTTCTTGAGAAATCTCGTCTCAAACCTAAAATGCTTCTAACTCCGTAAATACACGCCGTAGAATCCTAAAAGTTGGCACATTTTGTAATCTTGTTTTTCCCTTTTAATTCTAATATAAATCATATTAAGTGGCGCAGGGGTTCTTGAGAAATCACGTCTCAAACCTAAAAAGCAATTAAAAAGTCTTCAACGTACGTGCCGTCGAAGCCTCAAAATTGGCACAAATACGCGTCGTAGAGGCCTCAAAGTTGGCACATTTTTTAATCTAGTTTTTCCCTT
The DNA here is from genome assembly GCA_951804985.1 of Dryomyza anilis. Lineage (NCBI taxonomy): Eukaryota > Metazoa > Arthropoda > Insecta > Diptera > Dryomyzidae > Dryomyza > Dryomyza anilis. The sequence continues at coordinate 35,128,618 of OX638134.1, forward strand.
TTAATTCTAATATAAATCATTATAACTAGCGCAAATGTTATTGAGAAATCTCGTCTCAAACCTAAAATGCTTCTAACTCCGTAAATACACCCCGTAGAATCCTAAAAGTTGGCACATTTTGTAATCTAGTTTTTCCCTTTTAATTCTAATATAAATCATAATAAGCGGCGCAGGGGTTCTTGAGAAATCACGCCTCAAACTAAAAATGCTTCTAACTCCGTAAATACACGCCGTAGAGGCCTCAAAGTTGGCACATTTTTTAATCTAGTTTTTCCCTTTTTATTAAACCATTCTAATTAGCGCAAGGGTTCTTGAGAAATCACGTCTCAAACTTAAAATGCTCCTAACTCCATAAATACACGCCGTAGAGGCCTCAAAGTTGGCACATTTTTTAATCTAGTTTTTCCCTTTTTAGTCTAATATAAATTATTATAATTCGCGCAAGGGTTCTTAAGAAATCACGTCTCAAACCTAAAATGCTTCTAACAACGTAAATGCGTGCCGTAGAAGCCTCAAAATTGGAACATTTTGTAATATATTTTTGCCATTTTTATTATAATATAAATCATTATAATCGGCGCAGGGGTTCTTGAGAAATCACGTCTCAAACTTAAAATGCTCCTAACTCCGAAAATACGCGTCGTAGAGGCCTCAAAGTTGGAACATTTTTTAATCTAGTTTTTCCCTTTCTATTAAATCAGAATAATTATCGCAAGGGTTCTTGAGAAATCACTTCTCAAACCTAAAATGCATTTAACAACGTCTTCTACGTACGTGCCGTCGAAGCCTCAAAATTGGCACATTTTGTAACATATTGTTGCCCTTTTTATTATAATATAAATCATTATAATCGGCGCAGGGGTTCTTGAGAAATCACGTCTCAAACTTAAAATGATCCTAACTCCGTAAATACACACCGTAGAGGCCTCAAAGTTGGCACATTTTGTAATCTAGTTTTTCCCTTTTAATTCTAATATAAATCATAATAAGCGGCGCAGGGGTTCTTGAGAAATCACGTCTCAAACTTAAAATTCTCCTAACTCCGTAAATACGCGTCGTAGAGGCTTCAAAGTTGGCACATTTTTTAATCTAGTTTTTCCCTTTTTATTAAATCATTATAATTAGCGCAAGGGTTCTTGAGAAATCACGTCCCAAACTTAAAATGCTCCTAACTCCATAAATACACGCCGTAGAGGCCTCAAAGTTGGCACATTTTGTAATATAGTTTTTCCCTTTTAATTCTAATATAAATCATAATAAGCGGCGCAGGGGTTCTTGTGAAATCACGTCTCAAACTTAAAATGCTCCTAACTCCGTAAATACACGCCGTATAGGCCTCAAAGTTGGCACATTTTGTAATCTAGTTTTTCCCTTTTTATTCTAATATAAAACATTATAATTAGCGCAAGGGTTCTTGATAAATCACGTCTCAAACTTAAAATGCTCCTAACTCCGTAAATACGCGTCGTAGAGGACTCAAAGTTGGCACATTTTGTAATCTAGTTTTTCCCTTTTTATTCTAATATAAAACATTATAATTAGCGCAAGGGTTCTTGATAAATCACGTCTCAAACTTAAAATGCTCCTAACTCCGTAAATACGCGTCGTAGAGGACTCAAAGTTGGCACATTTTTTAATCTAGTTTTTCCCTTTTTATTAAATCAGTATAATTATCGCAAGGGTTCTTGAGAAATCACTTCTCAAACCTAAAACGCTTCTAACAACTTAAATACGTGCCGTAGAAGCCTCATAATTGGCACATTTTGTAATATATTTTTGCCTAGTTTTTCCCTTTTAATTCTAATATAAATCATTATAATTAGCGCAAGGGTTCTTGAGAAATCTCGTCTCAAACCTAAAATGCTTCTAACTCCGTAAATACACGCCGTAGAATCCTAAAAGTTGGCACATTTTGTAATCTAGTTTTTCCCTTTTAATTCTAATATAAATCATAATAAGTGGCGCAGGGGTTCTTGAGAAATCACGTCTCAAACCTAAAAAGCAATTAAAAAGTCTTCAACGAACGTGCCGTCGAAGCCTCAAAATTGGCACAAATACGCGTCGTAGAGGCCTCAAAGTTGGCACATTTTTTAATCTAGTTTTTCCTTTTTAATTCTAATATAAATCATTATAACTAGCGCAAAGGTTATTGAGAAATCTCGTCTCAAACCTAAAATGCTTCTAACTCCGTAAATACACGCCGTAGAATCCTAAAAGTTGGCACATTTTGTAATCTAGTTTTTCCCTTTTAATTCTAATATAAATCATAATAAGCGGCGCAGGGGTTCTTGAGAAATCACGCATCAAACTAAAAATGCTTCTAACTCCGTAAATACACGCCGTAGAGGCCTCAAAGTTGGCACATTTTTTAATCTAGTTTTTCCCTTTTTATTAAACCATTCTAATTAGCGCAAGGGTTCTTGAGAAATCACGTCTCAAACTTAAAATGCTCCTAACTCCATAAATACACGCCGTAGAGGCCTCAAAGTTGGCACATTTTTTAATCTAGTTTTTCCCTTTTTAGTCTAATATAAATTATTATAATTCGCGCAAGAGTTCTTAAGAAATCACGTCTCAAACCTAAAATGCTTCTAACAACGTAAATGCGTGCCGTAGAAGCCTCAAAATTGGAACATTTTGCAATATATTTTTGCCATTTTTATTATAATATAAATCATTATAATCGGCGCAGGGGTTCTTGAGAAATCACGTCTCAAACTTAAAATGCTCCTAACTCCGAAAATACGCGTCGTAGAGGCCTCAAAGTTGGAACATTTTTTAATCTAGTTTTTCCCTTTCTATTAAATCAGTATAATTATCGCAAGGGTTCTTGAGAAATCACTTCTCAAACCTAAAATGCATTTAACAACGTCTTCTACGTACGTGCCGTCGAAGCCTCAAAATTGGCACATTTTGTAACATATTGTTGCCCTTTTTATTATAATATAAATCATTATAATCGGCGCAGGGGTTCTTGAGAAATCACGTCTCAAACTTAAAATGCTCCTAACTCCGTAAATACACGCCGTAGAGGCCTCAAAGTTGGCACATTTTGTAATCTAGTTTTTCCCTTTTAATTCTAATATAAATCATAATAAGCGGCGCAGGGGTTCTTGAGATATCACGTCTCAAACTTAAAATGCTCCTAACTCCGTAAATACGCGTCGTAGAGGTCTCAAAGTTGGCACATTTTTTAATCTAGTTTTTCCCTTTTTATTAAACCATTATAATTAGCGCAAAGGTTCTTGAGAAATCACGTCTCAAACTTAAAATGCTCCTAACTCCGTAAATACACGCCGTAGAGGCCCCAAAGTTGGCACATTTTGTAATCTAGTTTTTCCCTTTTAATTCTAATATAAATCATAATAAGCGGCGCAGGGGTTCTTGAGATATCACGTCTCAAACTTAAAATGCTCCTAACTCCGTAAATACGCGTCGTAGAGGTCTCAAAGTTGGAACATTTTTTAATCTAGTTTTTCCCTTTTAATTCTAATATAAATCATAATAAGCGGCGCAGGGGTTCTTGAGATATCACGTCTCAAACTTAAAATGCTCCTAACTCCGTAAATACGCGTCGTAGAGGTACGTAGAGTACGTGCCGTCGAAGCCTCACAATTGGCACATTTTGTAACATATTGTTGCCCTTTTTATTATAATATAAATCATTATAATCGGCGCAGGGGTTCTTGAGAAATCACGTCTCAAACTTAAAATGCTCCTAACTCCGTAAATACACGCCGTAGAGGCCCCAAAGTTGGCACATTTTGTAATCTAGTTTTTCCCTTTTAATTCTAATATAAATCATAATAAGCGGCGCAGGGGTTCTTGAGATATCACGTCTCAAACTTAAAATGCTCCTAACTCCGTAAATACGCGTCGTAGAGGTCTCAAAGTTGGAACATTTTTTAATCTAGTTTTTCCCTTTTTATTAAATCAGTATAATTATCGCAAGGGTTCTTGAGAAATCACTTCTCAAACCTAAAATGCATTTAACAACGACTTCTACGTACGTGCCGTCGAAGCCTCAAAATTGGCACATTTTGTAACATATTGTTGCCCTTTTTATTATAATATAAATCATTATAATCGGCGCAGGGGTTCTTAAGAAATCACGTCTCAAACTTAAAATGCTCCTAACTCCGTAAATACGCGTCGTAGAGCCCTCAAAGTTGGCACATTTTTTAATATAGTTTTTCCCTTTTAATTCTAATATAAATCATTATAATTAGCGCAAGGGTTCTTGAGAAATCTCGTCTCAAACCTAAAATGCTTCTAACTCCGTAAATACACGCCGTAAAATCCTAAAAGTTGGCACATTTTGTAATCTTGTTTTTCCCTTTTAATTCTAATATAAATCATATTAAGTGGCGCAGGGGTTCTTGAGAAATCACGTCTCAAACCTAAAAAGCAATTAAAAAGTCTTCAACGTACGTGCCGTCGAAGCCTCAAAATTGGCACAAATACGCGTCGTAGAGGCCTCAAAGTTGGCACATTTTGTAATCTAGTTTTTCCCTTTTAATTCTAATATAAATCATAATAAGCGGCGCAGGGGTTCTTGAGAAATCACGCCTCAAACTAAAAATGCTTCTAACTCCGTAAATACACGCCGTAGAGGCCTCAAAGTTGGCACATTTTTTAATCTAGTTTTTCCCTTTTTATTAAACCATTCTAATTATCGCAAGGGTTCTTGAGAAATCACTTCTCAAACCTAAAATGCATTTAACAACGTCTTCTACGTACGTGCCGTCGAAGCCTCAAAATTGGCACATTTTGTAACATATTGTTGCCCTTTTTATTATAATATAAATCATTATAATCGGCGCAGGGGTTCTTGAGAAATCACGTCTCAAACTTAAAATGATCCTAACTCCGTAAATACACACCGTAGAGGCCTCAAAGTTGGCACATTTTGTAATCTAGTTTTTCCCTTTTAATTCTAATATAAATCATAATAAGCGGCGCAGGGGTTCTTGAGAAATCACGTCTCAAACTTAAAATTCTCCTAACTCCGTAAATACGCGTCGTAGAGGCTTCAAAGTTGGCACATTTTTTAATCTAGTTTTTCCCTTTTTATTAAATCATTATAATTAGCGCAAGGGTTCTTGAGAAATCACGTCCCAAACTTAAAATGCTCCTAACTCCATAAATACACGCCGTAGAGGCCTCAAAGTTGGCACATTTTGTAATATAGTTTTTCCCTTTTAATTCTAATATAAATCATAATAAGCGGCGCAGGGGTTCTTGTGAAATCACGTCTCAAACTTAAAATGCTCCTAACTCCGTAAATACACGCCGTATAGGCCTCAAAGTTAGCACATTTTGTAATCTAGTTTTTCCCTTTTTATTCTAATATAAAACATTATAATTAGCGCAAGGGTTCTTGATAAATCACGTCTCAAACTTAAAATGCTCCTAACTCCGTAAATACGCGTCGTAGAGGACTCAAAGTTGGCACATTTTGTAATCTAGTTTTTCCCTTTTTATTCTAATATAAAACATTATAATTAGCGCAAGGGTTCTTGATAAATCACGTCTCAAACTTAAAATGCTCCTAACTCCGTAAATACGCGTCGTAGAGGACTCAAAGTTGGCACATTTTTTAATCTAGTTTTTCCCTTTTTATTAAATCAGTATAATTATCGCAAGGGTTCTTGAGAAATCACTTCTCAAACCTAAAACGCTTCTAACAACTTAAATACGTGCCGTAGAAGCCTCATAATTGGCACATTTTGTAATATATTTTTGCCCTTTTTATTATAATGTTAATCATTATAATCGGCTCAGGGGTTCTTGAGAAATCACGTCTCAAACCTAACATGCATTTAACAACGTCTTCTACGTACGTGCCGTAGAAGCCTCAAAATTGGCACATTTTGTAATATATTGTTGCCCTTTTTATTATAATATAAATTATTATAATCGGCGCAGGGGTTCTTGAGAAATCACGTCTCAAACCTAAAATGCTTCTAACAACGTAAATGCGTGCCGTAGAAGCCTCAAAATTGGTACATTTTGTAATATATTTGTGTCCTTTTTATTATAATATAAATCATTATAATCGGCGCAGGGGTTCTTGAGAAATCACGTCTCAAACTTTAAATGCTCCTAACTCCGTAAATACGCGTCGTAGAGGCTTCAAAATTGGCACATTTTTTAATTTAGTTTTTCCCTTTTTAGTCTAATATAAATCATTATAATTAGCGCAAGGGTTCGTGAGAAATCACGTCTCAAACCCAAAATGCTCCTAACTCCGTAAATACACGCCGTAGAGGCCTCAAAGTTGGCACATTTTGTAATCTAGTTTTTCCCTTTTAATTCTAATATAAATCATAATAAGCGGCGCAGGGGTTCTTGAGAAATCACGTCTCAAACCTAAAATGCATTTAACAACGTCTTCTACGTACGTGCCGTCGAAGCCTCAAAATTGGCACATTTTGTAATATATTGTTGCCCTTTTTATTCTAATATAAATCATAATAAGCGGCGCAGGGGTTCTTGAGAAATCACGCCTCAAACTAAAAATGCTTCTAACTCCGTAAATACACGACGTAGAATCCTCAAAGTTGGCACATTTTTTAATCTAGTTTTTCCCTTTTTAGTCTAATATAAATCATTATAATTAGCGCAAGGGTTCTTAAGAAATCACGTCAAACCTAAAATGCTTCTAATAACGTAAATGCGTGCCGTAGAAGCCTCAAAATTGGCACATTTTGTAATATATTTTTGCCCTTTTTATTATAATATAAATCATTATAATCGGCGCAGGGGTTCTTGAGAAATCACGTCTCAAACTTAAAATGATCCTAACTCCGTAAATACACGCCGTAGAGGCCTCGAAGTTGGCACATTTTTTAATCTATTTTTTCCCTTTTTATTCTAATATAAATCATTGTAATTAGCGCAAGGGTTCTTAAGAAATCACGTCTCAAACCTAAAATGCTTCTAACTCCGTAAATACACGCCGTAGAATCCTCAAAGTTAGCACATTTTGTAATCTAGTTTTTCCCTTTTAATTCTAATATAAATCATAATAAGCGGCGCAGGGGTTCTTGAGAAATCACGTCTCAAACTTAAAATGATCCTAACTCCGTAAATACACGCCGTAGAGGCCTCGAAGTTGGCACATTTTTTAATCTAGTTTTTCCCTTTTTATTCTAATATAACTCATTATAATTAGCGCAGGGGTTCTTGAGAAATCACGTCTCAAACTTAAAATGCTCCTAACTCCGTAAATACGCGTCGTAGAGGCTTCAAAGTTGGCACATTTTTTAATCTAGTTTTTCCCTTTTTATTAAACCATTATAATTAGCGCAAGGGTTCTTGAGAAATCACGTCTCAAACTTAAAATGCTCCTAACTCCATAAATACACGCCGTAGAGGCCTCAAAGTTGGCACATTTTGTAATCTAGTTTTTCCCTTTTAATTCTAATATAAATCATAATAAGCGGCGCAGGAGTTCTTGAGAAATCACGTCTCAAACTTAAAATTCTCCTAACTCCGTAAATACGCGTCGTAGAGGCTTCAAAGTTGGCACATTTTGTAATCTAGTTTTTCCCTTTTTATTAAATCATTATAATTAGAGCAAGAGGTCTTGAGAAATCACGTCTCAAACTTAAAATGCTCCTAACTCCATAAATACACGCCGTAGAGGCCTCAAAGTTGGCACATTTTGTAATCTAGTATTTCTTTTCAATTCTAATATAAATCATTATAATCGGCGCAGGGGTTCTTGAGAAATCACGTCTCAAACTTAAAATGCTCCTAACTCCGTAAATACACGCCGTAGAGGCTTCAAAGTTGGCACATTTTGTAATCTAGTTTTTCCCTTTTTATTAAATCATTATAATTAGAGCAAGGGGTCTTGAGAAATCACGTCTCAAACTTAAAATGCTCCTAACTCCATAAATACACGCCGTAGAGGCCTCAAAGTTGGCACATTTTGTAATCTAGTATTTCTTTTCAATTCTAATATAAATCATTATAATCGGCGCAGGGGTTCTTGAGAAATCACGTCTCAAACTTAAAATGCTCCTAACTCCGTAAATACACGCCGTAGAGGCCTCAAAGTTGGCACATTTTGTAATCTAGTTTTTCCCTTTTAATTCTAATATAAATCATAATAAGCGGCGCAGGAGTTCTTGAGAAATCACGTCTCAAACTTAAAATTCTCCTAACTCCGTAAATACGCGTCGTAGAGGCTTCAAAGTTGGCACATTTTTTAATCTAGTTTTTCCCTTTTTTGTTAAATCAGTATAATTATCGCAAGGGTTCTTGAGAAATCACTTCTCAAACCTAAAACGCTTCTAACAACGTAAATGCGTGCCGTAGAAGCCTCAAAATTGGTACATTTTGTGTCCTTTTTATTATAATATAAATCATTATAATCGGCGCAGGGGTTCTTGAGAAATCACGTCTCAAACTTTAAATGCTCCTAACTCCGTAAATACGCGTCGTAGAGGCTTCAAAATTGGCACATTTTTTAATCTAGTTTTTCCCTTTTTAGTCTAATATAAATCATTATAATTAGCGCAAGGGTTCGTGAGAAATCACGTCTCAAACCCAAAATGCTCCTAACTCCGTAAATACACGCCGTAGAGGCCTCAAAGTTGGCACATTTTGTAATCTAGTTTTTCCCTTTTAATTCTAATATAAATCATAATAAGCGGCGCAGGGGTTCTTGAGAAATCACGTCTCAAACCTAAAATGCATTTAACAACGTCTTCTACGTACGTGCCGTAGAAGCCTCAAAATTGGCACATTTGGTAATATATTGTTGCCCTTTTTATAACAATATAAATCTTTATAATCGGCGCAGGGGTTCTTGAGATATCACGTCTCATACTTTAAATGCTCCTAACTCCGTAAATACGCGTCGTAGAGGTCTCAAAGTTGGAACATTTTTTAATCTAGTTTTTCCCTTTTTATTAAATCAGTATAATTATCGCAAGGGTTCTTTAGAAATCACTTCTCAAACCTAAAATGCATTTAACAACGTCTTCTACGTACGTGCCGTCGAAGCCTCAAAATTGGCACATTTTGTAATATATTGTTCCCCTTTTTATTATAATATAAATCATTATAATCGGCGCAGGGGTTCTTGAAAAATCACGTCTCAAACCTAAAATGCATTTAACAACGTCTTCTACGTACGTGCCGTAGAAGCCTCAAAATTGCACATTTGGTAATATATTGTTGCCCTTTTTATTACAATATAAATCTTTATAATCGGCGCAGGGGTTCTTGAGATATCACGTCTCAAACTTAAAATGCTCCTAACTCCGTAAATACGCGTCGTAGAGGTCTCAAAGTTGGAACATTTTTTAATCTAGTTTTTCCCTTTTTATTAAATCAGTATAATTATCGCAAGGGTTCTTGAGAAATCACTTCTCAAACCTAAAATGCATTTAACAACGTCTTGTACATACGTGCCGTCGAAGCCTCAAAATTGGCACATTTTGTAATATATTGTTGCCCTTTTTATTATAATATAAATCATAATAAGCGGCGCAGGGGTTCTTGAGAAATCACGTCTCAAACCTAAAATGCATTTAACAACGTCTTCTACGTACGTGCCGTCGAAGCCTCAAAATTGGCACATTTTGTAATATATTGTTGCCCTTTTTATTCTAATATAAATCATAATAAGCGGCGCAGGAGTTCTTGAGAAATCACGCCTCAAACTAAAAATGCTTCTAACTCCGTAAATACACGCCGTAGAATACTCAAAGTTGGCACATTTTTTAATCTAGTTTTTCCCTTTTTAGTCTAATATAAATCATTATAATTAGCGCAAGGGTTCTTAAGAAATCACGTCAAACCTAGAATGCTTCTAATAACGTAAATGCGTGCCGTAGAAGCCTCAAAATTGGCACATTTTGTAATATATTTTTGCCCTTTTTATTATAATATAAATCATTATAATCGGCGCAGGGGTTCTTGAGAAATCACGTCTCAAACTTAAAATGATCCTAACTCCGTAAATACACGCCGTAGAGGCCTCGAAGTTGGCACATTTTTTAATCTATTTTTTCCCTTTTTATTCTAATATAAATCATTGTAATTAGCGCAAGGGTTCTTAAGAAATCACGTCTCAAACCTAAAATGCTTCTAACTCCGTAAATACACGCCGTAGAATCCTCAAAGTTAGCACATTTTTTAATCTAGTTTTTCCCTTTTTATTCTAATATAACTCATTATAATTAGCGCAAGGGTTCTTGAGAAATCACGTCTCAAACTTAAAATGCTCCTAACTCCGTAAATACGCGTCGTAGAGGCTTCAAAGTTGGCACATTTTTTAATCTAGTTTTTCTCTTTTTATTAAACCATTATAATTAGCGCAAGGGTTCTTGAGAAATCACGTCTCAAACTTAAAATGCTCCTAACTCCATAAATACAAGCCGTAGAGGCCTCAAAGTTGGCACATTTTGTAATCTAGTTTTTCCCTTTTAATTCTAATATAAATCATAATAAGCGGCGCAGGAGTTCTTGAGAAATCACGTCTCAAACTTAAAATTCTCCTAACTCCGTAAATACGCGTCGTAGAGGCTTCAAAGTTGGCACATTTTGTAATCTAGTTTTTCCCTTTTTATTAAATCATTATAATTAGAGCAAGGGGTCTTGAGAAATCACGTCTCAAACTTAAAATGCTCCTAACTCCGTAAATACACGCCGTAGAGGCCTCAACGTTGGCACATTTTTTAATCTAGTTTTTCCCTTTTTTGTTAAATCAGTATAATTATCGCAAGGGTTCTTGAGAAATCACTTCTCAAACCTAAAACGCTTCTAACAACGTAAATACGTGCCGTAAAAGCCTCAAAATTGGCACATTTTGTAATATATTTTTGCCCTTTTTATTATAATGTTAATCATTATAATCGGCGCAGGGGTTCTTGAGAAATCACGTCTCAAACTAAAAATGCTCTTTAACTCCGTAAGTACGCGTCGTAGAGGTCTCAAAGTTGGAACATTTTTTAATCTAGTTTTTCCCTTTTTATTAAATCAGTATAATTATCGCAAGGGTTCTTGAGAAATCACTTCTCAAACCTAAAATGCATTTAACAACGTCTTGTACGTACGTGCCGTCGAAGCCTCAAAATATTGTTGCCCTTTTTATTACAATATAAATCTTTATAATCGGCGCAGGGGTTCTTGAGAAATCACGTCTCAAACCTAAAATGCATTTAACAACGTCTTCAACGTACGTGCCGTAGAAGCCTCAAAATTGGCACATTTGGTAATATATTGTTGCCCTTTTTATTACAATATAAATCTTTATAATCGGCGCAGGGGTTCTTGAGAAATCACGTCTCAAACTTAAAATGCTCCTAACTCCGTAAATACGCGTCGTAGAGGTCTCAAAGTTGGAACATTTTTTAATCTAGCTTTTCCCTTTTTATTAAATCAGTATAATTATCGCAAGGGTTCTTGAGAAATCACTTCTCAAACCTAAAATGCATTTAACAACGTCTTCTACGTACGTGCCGTCGAAGCCTCAAAATTGGCACATTTTGTAATATATTGTTGCCCTTTTTATTATAATATAAATCATTATAATTGGCGCAGGGGTTCTTGAGAAATCACGTCTCAAACTTAAAATGCTCCTAACTCCGTAAATACTCGTCGTAGAGGCCTCAAAGTTGGCACATTTTTTAATCTAGTTTTTCCCTTTTAATTCTAATATAAATCATTATAATTAGCGCAAGGGTTCTTGAGAAATCTCGTCTCAAACCTAAAATGCTTCTAACTCCGTAAATACACGCCGTAGAATCCTAAAAGTTGGCACATTTTGTAATCTAGTATTTCTTTTCAATTCTAATATAAATCATTATAATCGGCGCAGGGGTTCTTGAGAAATCACGTCTCAAACTTAAAATGCTCCTAACTCCGTAAGTACACGCCGTAGAGGCCTCAAAGTTGGAACATTTTGTAATCTAGTTTTTCCCTTTTAATTCTAATATAAATCATAATAAGCGGCGCAGGAGTTCTTGAGAAATCACGTCTCAAACTTAAAATTCTCCTAACTCCGTAAATACGCGTCGTAGAGGCTTCAAAGTTGGCACATTTTTTAATCTAGTTTTTCCCTTTTTATTAAACCATTATAATTAGCGCAAGGGTTCTTGAGAAATCACGTCTCAAACTTAAAATGCTCCTAACTCCATAAATACACGCCGTAGAGGCCTCAAAGTTGGCACATTTTGTAATCTAGTTTTTCCCTTTTAATTCTAATATAAATCATAATAAGCGGCGCAGGAGTTCTTGAGAAATCACGTCTCAAACTTAAAATTCTCCTAACTCCGTAAATACGCGTCGTAGAGGCCTCAAAGTTGGCGCATTTTTTAATCTAGTTTTTCCCTTTTTATTAAATCAGTATAATTATCGCAAGGGTTCTTGAGAAATCACTTCTCAAACCTAAAACGCTTCTAACAACGTAGAAGCCTCAAAATTGGCACATTTTGTAATATATTTTTGCCCTTTTTATTATAATGTTAATCATTATAATCGGCGCACGGGTTCTTGAGAAATCACGTCTCAAACTAAAAATGCTCCTAACTCCGTAAATACGCGTCGTAGAGAACTCAAAGTTGGAACATTTCTTAATCTAGTTTTTCCCTTTTTATTCTAATATAAATCATTATAATTAGCGCAAGGGTTCTTGAGAAATCACGTCTCAAACCTAAAATGCTTCTAACAACGTAAATACGTGCCGTAGAAGCCTCAAAATTGGCACATTTTGTAATATATTTTTGCCCTTTATATTCTAATATAAATCATTATAATCGGCGCAGGGGTTCTTGAGAAATCACGTCTCAAACTTAAAATTCTCCTAACTCAGTAAATACGCGTCGTAGAGGTTTCAAAGTTGGCACATTTTTTAATCTAGTTTTTGAGAAATCACGTCTCAAACCGAAAATGCTCCTAACTCAGTAAATACACGACGTAGAGGCCTCAAATTTGGAACATTTTTTAATCTAGTTTTTCCCTTTTTATTAAATCAGTATAATTATCGCAAGGGTTCTTGAGAAATCACTTCTCAAACCTAAAATGCATTTAACAACGTCTTGTACGTACGTGCCGTCGAAGCCTCAAAATTGGCACATTTTGTAATATATTGTTGCCCTTTTTATTATAATATAAATCATAATAAGCGGCGCAGGGGTTCTTGAGAAATCACGTCTCTAACCTAAAATGCATTTAACAACGTCTTCTACGTACGTGCCGTCGAAGCCTCAAAATTGGCACATTTTGTAATATATTGTTGCCCTTTTTATTATAATATAAATCATTATAATTGGCGCAGGGGTTCTTGAGAAATCACGTCTCAAACTTAAAATGCTCCTAACTCCGTAGATACGCGTCGTAGAGGCCTCAAAGTTGGCACATTTTTTAATCTAGTTTTTCCCTTTTAATTCTAATATAAATCATTATAATTAGCGCAAGGGTTCTCGAGAAATCTCGTCTCAAACCTAAAATGCTTCTAACTCCGTAAATACACGCCGTAGAATCCTAAAAGTTGGCACATTTTGTAATATATTTTTGCCCTTTTTATTATAATATAAACCATTATAATCGGCGCAGGGGTTCTTGAGAAATCACGTCTCAAACTTAAAATGATCCTAACTCCGTAAATACACGCCGTAGAGGCCTCGAAGTTGGCACATTTTTTAATCTAGTTTTTCCCTTTTTATTCTAATATAAATCATTGTAATTAGCGCAAGGGTTCTTGAGAAATCACGTCTCAAACCTAAAATGCTTCTAACTCCGTAAATACACGCCGTAGAATCTTCAAAGTTAGCACATTTTTTAATCTAGTTTTTCCCTTTTTATTCTAATATAACTCATTATAATTAGCGCAAGGGTTCTTGAGAAATCACGTCTGAAACTTAAAATGCTCCTAACTCCATAAATACACGCCGTAGAGTCCTCAAAGTTGCAACATTTTGTAATCTAGTATTTCTTTTCAATTCTAATATAAATCATTATAATCGGCGCAGGGGTTCTTGAGAAATCACGTCTCAAACTTAAAATGCTCCTAACTCCGTAAATACACGCCGTAGAGGCCTCAAAGTTGGAACATTTTGTAATCTAGTTTTTCCCTTTTAATTCTAATATAAATCATAATAAGCGGCGCAGGAGTTCTTGAGAAATCACGTCTCAAACTTAAAATTCTCCTAACTCCGTAAATACGCGTCGTAGAGGCTTCAAAGTTGGCACATTTTTTAATCTAGTTTTTCCCTTTTTATTAAACCATTATAATGCGCAAGGGTTCTTGAGCAATCACGTCTCAAACTTAAAATGCTCCTAACTCCATAAATACACGCCGTAGAGGCCTCAAAGTTGGCACATTTTGTAATCTAGTTTTTCCCTTTTAATTCTAATATAAATCATAATAAGCGGCGCAGGAGTTCTTGAGAAATCACGTCTCAAACTTAAAATTCTCCTAACTCCGTAAATACTCGTCGTAGAGGCCTCAAAGTTGGCACATTTTTTAATCTAGTTTTTCCCTTTTTATTAAATCAGTATAATTATCGCAAGGGTTCTTGAGAAATCACTTCTCAAACCTAAAACGCTTCTAACAACGTAAATACGTGCCGTAGACGCCTCAAAATTGGCACATTTTGTAATATATTTTTGCCCTTTTTATTATATTGTTAATCATTATAATCGGCGCACGGGTTCTTGAGAAATCACGTCTCAAACTAAAAATGCTCCTAACTCCGTAAATACGCGTCGTAGAGAACTCAAAGTTGGAACATTTCTTAATCTAGTTTTTCCCTTTTTATTCTAATATAAATCATTATAATTAGCGCAAGGGTTCTTGAGAAATCACGTCTCAAACCTAAAATGCTTCTAACAACGTAAATACGTGCCGTAGAAGCCTCAAAATTGGCACATTTTGTAATATATTTTTGCCCTTTATATTCTAATATAAATCATTATAATCGGCGCAGGGGTTCTTGAGAAATCACGTCTCAAACTTAAAATTCTCCTAACTCAGTAAATACGCGTCGTAGAGGCTTCAAAGTTGGCACATTTTTTAATCTAGTTTTTGAGAAATCACGTCTCAAACCTAAAATGCTCCTAACTCAGTAAATACACGACGTAGAGGCCTCAAAGTTTGCACATTTTGTAATTTAGTTTTTCCCTTTTAATTCTAATATAAATCATAATAAGCGGCGCAAGGGTTCTTGAGAAATCACGTCTCAAACCTAAAATGCATTTAACGTTTTCTACGTACGTGCCGTAGAAGCCTCAAAATTGGCACATTTTGTAATATATTTTTGCCATTTTTATTAAAATATAAATCATTATAATCGGCGCAGGAGTTCTTGAGAAATCACGTCTCAAACTTAAAATGCTCCTAACTCCGTAAATACACGCCGTAGAGGCCTCAAAGTTGGAACATTTTGTAATCTAGTTTTTCCCTTTTAATTCTAATATAAATCATAATAAGCGGCGCAGGAGTTCTTGAGAAATCACGTCTCAAACTTAAAATTCTCCTAACTCCGTAAATACGCGTCGTAGAGGCTTCAAAGTTGGCACATTTTTTAATCTAGTTTTTCCCTTTTTATTAAACCATTATAATGCGCAAGGGTTCTTGAGAAATCACGTCTCAAACTTAAAATGCTCCTAACTCCATAAATACACGCCGTAGAGGCCTCAAAGTTGGCACATTTTGTAATCTAGTTTTTCCCTTTTAATTCTAATATAAATCATAATAAGCGGCGCAGGAGTTCTTGAGAAATCACGTCTCAAACTTAAAATTCTCCTAACTCCGTAAATACTCGTCGTAGAGGCCTCAAATTGGCACATTTTTTAATCTAGTTTTTCCCTTTTTATTAAATCAGTATAATTATCGCAAGGGTTCTTGAGAAATCACTTCTCAAACCTAAAACGCTTCTAACAACGTAAATACGTGCCGTAGACGCCTCAAAATTGGCACATTTTGTAATATATTTTTGCCCTTTTTATTATATTGTTAATCATTATAATCGGCGCACGGGTTCTTGAGAAATCACGTCTCAAACTAAAAATGCTCCTAACTCCGTAAATACGCGTCGTAGAGAACTCAAAGTTGGAATATTTCTTAATCTAGTTTTTCCCTTTTTATTCTAATATAAATCATTATAATTAGCGCAAGGGTTCTTGAGAAATCACGTCTCAAACCTAAAATGCTTCTAAAAACGTAAATACGTGCCGTAGAAGCCTCAAAATTGGCACATTTTGTAATATATTTTTGCCCTTTATATTCTAATATAAATCATTATAATCGGCGCAGGGGTTCTTGAGAAATCACGTCTCAAACTTAAAATTCTCCTAACTCAGTAAATACGCGTCGTAGAGGCTTCAAAGTTGGCACATTTTTTAATCTAGTTTTTGAGAAATCACGTCTCAAACCTAAAATGCTCCTAACTCAGTAAATACACGACGTAGAGGCCTCAAAGTTTGCACATTTTGTAATTTAGTTTTTCCCTTTTAATTCTAATATAAATCATAATAAGCGGCGCAAGGGTTCTTGAGAAATCACGTCTCAAACCTAAAATGCATTTAACGTCTTCTACGTACGTGCCGTAGAAGCCTCAAAATTGGCACATTTTGTAATATATTTTTGCCATTTTTATTAAAATATAAATCATTATAATCGGCGCAGGAGTTCTTGAGAAATCACGTCTCAAACTTAAAATGCTCCTAACTCCGTAAATACGCGTCGTAGAGGTCCCAAAATTGGAACATGTTTTAATCTAGTTTTTCCCTTTTAATTCTAATATAAATCATAATAAGTGGCGCAGGGGTTCTTGAGAAATCACGTCTCAAACCTAAAATGCATTTAACAACGTCTTCTACGTACGTGCCGTCGAAGCCTCAAAATTGGCACATTTTGTAATATATTGTTGCCCTTTTTATTACAAAATAAATCTTTATAATCGGCGCAGGGGTTCTTGAGATATCACGTCTCAAACTTAAAATGCTCCTAACTCCGTAAATACGCGTCGTAGAGGTCTCAAAGTTGGAACATATTTTAATCTAGTTTTTCCCTTTTTCTTAAATCAGTATAATTGTCGCAAGGGTTCTTGAGAAATCACTTCTCAAACCTAAAATGCATTTAACAACGTCTTCTACGTACGTGCCGTCGAAGCCTCAAAATTGGCACATTTTGTAATATATTGTTGCCCTTTTTATTATAATATAAATCATAATAAGCGGCGCAGGGGTTCTTGAGAAATCACGTCTCAAACTAAAAATGCTTCTAACTCCGTAAATACACGCCGTAGAATCCTCAAAGTTGGCACATTTTTTAATCTAGTTTTTCCCTTTTTAGTATAATATAAATCATTATAATTAGCGCAAGGGTTCTTAAGAAATCACGTCTCAAACCTAAAATGCTTCTAACAACGTAAATGCGTGCCGTAGAAGCCTCAAAATTGGCACATTTGGTAATATATTGTTGCCCTTTTTGTTACAATATAAATCTTTATAATCGGCGCAGGGGTTCTTGAGATATCACGTCTCAAACTTAAAATGCTCCTAACTCCGTAAATACGCGTCGTAGAGGTCTCAAAGTTGGAACATTTTTTAATCTAGTTTTTCCCTTTTAATTCTAATATAAATCATTATAATTAGCGCAAGGGTTCTTGAGAAATCTCGTCTCAAACCTAAAATGCTTCTAACTCCGTAAATACACGCCGTAGAATCCTAAAAGTTGGCACATTTTGTAATCTAGTTTTTCCCTTTTAATTCTAATATAAATCATAATAAGCGGCGCAGGGGTTCTTGAGAAATCACGCCTCAAACTAAAAATGCTTCTAACTCCGTAAATACACGCCGTAGAATCCTCAAAGTTGGCACATTTTTTAATCTAGTCTTTCCCTTTTTAGTCTAATATAAATCATTATAATTAGCGCAAGGGTTCTTGAGAAATCACGTCTCAAACTTAAAATGATCCTAACTCCGTAAATACACGCCGTAGAGGCCTCAAAGTTGGCACATTTTTTAATCTAGTTTTGCCCTTTTTATTCTAATATAAATCTTTATAATTAGCGCAAGGGTTCTTGAGAAATCACGTCTCAAACCTAAAATGCTTCTAACTCCGTAAATACACGCCGTAGAATCCTCAAAGTTGGCACATTTTTTAATCTAGTTTTTCCCTTTTTATTCTAATATAACTCATTATAATTAGCGCAAGGGTTCTTGAGAAATCACGTATCAAACTTAAAATGATACTAACTCCGTAAATACGCGTCGTAGAGGCTTCAAAGTTGGCACATTTTTTAATCTAGTTTTTCCCTTTTTATTAAACCATTATAATTAGCGCAAGGGTTCTTGAGAAATCACGTCTCAAACTTAAAAAGCTCCTAACTCCATAAATACACGCCGTAGAGGCCTCAAAGTTGGCACATTTTGTAATCTAGTTTTTCCCTTTTAATTCTAATATAAATTATAATAAGCGGCGCAGGGGTTCTTGAGAAATCACGTCTCAAACTTAAAATTCTCCTAACTCCGTAAATACGCGTCGTAGAGAACTCAAAGTTGGAACATTTCTTAATCTAGTTTTTCCCTTTTTATTCTAATATAAATCATTATAATTAGCGCAAGGGTTCTTGAGAAATCACGTCTCAAACCTAAAATGCTTCTAACAACGTAAATACGTGCCGTAGAAGCCTCAAAATTGGCACATTTTGTAATATATTTTTGCCCTTTATATTCTAATATAAATCATTATAATCGGCGCAGGGGTTCTTGAGAAATCACGTCTCAAACTTAAAATTCTCCTAACTCAGTAAATACGCGTCGTAGATGCTTCAAAGTTGGCACATTTTTTAATCTGGTTTTTGAGAAATCACGTCTCAAACCTAAAATGCTCCTAACTCAGTAAATACACGACGTAGAGGCCTCAAAGTTTGCACATTTTGTAATTTAGTTTTTCCCTTTTAATTCTAATATAAATCATAATAAGCGGTGCAAGGGTTCTTGAGAAATCACGTCTCAAACCTAAAATGCATTTAACAATGTCTTCTACGTACGTGCCGTAGAAGCCTCAAAATTGGCACATTTTGTAATATATTTTTGCCATTTTTATTAAAATATAAATCATTATAATCGGCGCAGGAGTTCTTGAGAAATCACGTCTCAAACTTAAAATGCTCCTAACTCCGTAAATACGCGTCGTAGAGGTCTCAAAGTTGGAACATGTTTTAATCTAGTTTTTCCCTTTTAATTCTAATATAAATCATAATAAGTGGCGCAGGGGTTCTTGAGATATCACGTCTCAAACTTAAAATGCTCCTAACTCCGTAAATACGCGTCGTAGAGGTCTCAAAGTTGGAACATGTTTTAATCTAGTTTTTTCCTTTTTCTTAAATCAGTATAATTGTCGCAAGGGTTCTTGAGAAATCACTTCTCAAACCTAAAATGCATTTAACAACGTCTTCTACGTACGTGCCGTCGAAGCCTCAAAATTGGCACATTTTGTAATATATTGTTGCCCTTTTTATTATAATATAAATCATAATAAGCGGCGCAGGGGTTCTTGAGAAATCACGTCTCAAACCTAAAATGCATTTAACAACGTCTTCTACGTACGTGCCGTCGAAGCCTCAAAATTGGCACATTTTGTAATATATTGTTGCCCTTTATATTCTAATATAAATCATTATAATCGGCGCAGGGGTTCTTGAGAAATCACGTCTCAAACTTAAAATTCTCCTAACTCAGTAAATACGCGTCGTAGATGCTTCAAAGTTGGCACATTTTTTAATCTAGTTTTTGAGAAATCACGTCTCAAACCTAAAATGCTCCTAACTCAGTAAATACACGACGTAGAGGCCTCAAAGTTTGCACATTTTGTAATTTAGTTTTTCCCTTTTAATTCTAATATAAATCATAATAAGCGGTGCAAGGGTTCTTGAGAAATCACGTCTCAAACCTAAAATGCATTTAACAATGTCTTCTACGTACGTGCCGTAGAAGCCTCAAAATTGGCACATTTTGTAATATATTTTTGCCATTTTTATTAAAATATAAATCATTATAATCGGCGCAGGAGTTCTTGAGAAATCACGTCTCAAACTTAAAATGCTCCTAACTCCGTAAATACGCGTCGTAAAGGTCTCAAAGTTGGAACATGTTTTAATCTAGTTTTTCCCTTTTAATTCTAATATAAATCATAATAAGTGGCGCAGGGGTTCTTGAGATATCACGTCTCAAACTTAAAATGCTCCTAACTCCGTAAATACGCGTCGTAGAGGTCTCAAAGTTGGAACATGTTTTAATCTAGTTTTTTCCTTTTTCTTAAATCAGTATAATTGTCGCAAGGGTTCTTGAGAAATCACTTCTCAAACCTAAAATGCATTTAACAACGTCTTCTACGTACGTGCCGTCGAAGCCTCAAAATTGGCACATTTTGTAATATATTGTTGCCCTTTTTATTATAATATAAATCATAATAAGCGGCGCAGGGGTTCTTGAGAAATCACGTCTCAAACCTAAAATGCATTTAACAACGTCTTCTACGTACGTGCCGTCGAAGCCTCAAAATTGGCACATTTTGTAATATATTGTTGCCCTTTTTATTATAATATAAATCATTATAATCGGCGCAGGGGTTCTTGAGAAATCACGTCTCAAACCTAAAATGCATTTAACAACGTCTTCTACGTACGTGCCGTAGAAGCCTCAAAATTGGCACATTTGGTAATATATTGTTGTCCTTTTTATTACAATATAAATCTTTATAATCGGCGCTGGGGTTCTTGAGATATCACGTCTCAAACCTAAAATGCTTCTAACTCCGTAAATACACGCCGTAGAATCCTCAAAGTTGGCACATTTTTTAATCTAGTTTTTCCCTTTTTATTAAACCATTATAATTAGCGCAAGGGTTCTTGTGAAATCACGTCTCAAACTTAAAATTCTCCTAACTCAGTAAATACGCGTCGTAGATGCTTCAAAGTTGGCACATTTTTTAATCTAGTTTTTGAGAAATCACGTCTCAAACCTAAAATGCTCCTAACTCAGTAAATACACGACGTAGAGGCCTCAAAGTTTGCACATTTTGTAATTTAGTTTTTCCCTTTTAATTCTAATATAAATCATAATAAGCGGCGCAAGGGTTCTTGAGAAATCACGTCTCAAACCTAAAATGCATTTAACAACGTCTTCTACGTACGTGCCGTAGAAGCCTCAAAATTGGCACATTTTGTAATATATTTTTTTTCCATTTTTATTAAAATATAAATCATTATAATCGGCGCAGGAGTTCTTGAGAAATCACGTCTCAAACTTAAAATGCTCCTAACTCCGTAAATACGCGTCGTAGAGGTCTCAAAGTTGGAACATGTTTTAATCTAGTTTTTCCCTTTTAATTCTAATATAAATCATAATAAGTGGCGCAGGGGTTCTTGAGAAATCACGTCTCAAACCTAAAATGCATTTAACAACGTCTTCTACGTACGTGCCGTCGAAGCCTCAAAATTGGCACATTTTGTAATATATTGTTGCCCTTTTTATTACAAAATAAATCTTTATAATCGGCGCAGGGGTTCTTGAGATATCACGTCTCAAACTTAAAATGCTCCTAACTCCGTAAATACGCGTCGTAGAGGTCTCAAAGTTGGAACATGTTTTAATCTAGTTTTTCCCTTTTTCTTAAATCAGTATAATTGTCGCAAGGGTTCTTGAGAAATCACTTCTCAAACCTAAAATGCATTTAACAACGTCTTCTACGTACGTGCCGTCTAAGCCTCAAAATTGGCACATTTTGTAATATATTGTTGCCCTTTTTATTATAATATAAATCATAATAAGCGGCGCAGGGGTTCTTGAGAAATCACGTCTCAAACCTAAAATGCATTTAACAACGTCTTCTACGTACGTGCCGTCGAAGCCTCAAAATTGGCACATTTTGTAATATATTGTTGCCCTTTTTATTATAATATAAATCATTATAATCGGCGCAGGGGTTCTTGAGAAATCACGTCTCAAACCTAAAATGCATTTAACAACGTCTTCTACGTACGTGCCGTAGAAGCCTCAAAATTGGCACATTTGGTAATATATTGTTGTCCTTTTTATTACAATATAAATCTTTATAATCGGCGCTGGGGTTCTTGAGATATCACGTCTCAAACCTAAAATGCTTCTAACTCCGTAAATACACGCCGTAGAATCCTCAAAGTTGGCACATTTTTTAATCTAGTTTTTCCCTTTTTATTAAACCATTATAATTAGCGCAAGGGTTCTTGAGAAATCACGTCTCAAACTTAAAATGCTCCTAACTCCGTAAATACGCGTCGTAGAGGTCTCAAAGTTGGAACATTTTTTAATCTAGTTTTTCCCTTTTAATTCTAATATAAATCATTATAATTAGCGCAAGGGTTCTTGAGAAATCTCGTCTCAAACCTAAAATGCTTCTAACTCCGTAAATACACGCCGTAGAATCCTAAAAGTTGGCACATTTTGTAATCTAGTTTTTCCCTTTTAATTCTAATATAAATCATAATAAGCGGCGCAGGGGTTCTTGAGAAATCACGCCTCAAACTAAAAATGCTTCTAACTCCGTAAATACACGCCGTAGAATCCTCAAAGTTGACACATTTTTTAATCTAGTTTTTCCCTTTTTAGTATAATATAAATCATTATAATTAGCGCAAGGGTTCTTAAGAAATCACGTCTCAAACCTAAAATGCTTCTAACAACGTAAATGCGTGCCGTAGAAGCCTCAAAATTGGCACATTTGGTAATATATTGTTGCCCTTTTTGTTACAATATAAATCTTTATAATCGGCGCAGGGGTTCTTGAGATATCACGTCTCAAACTTAAAATGCTCCTAACTCCGTAAATACGCGTCGTAGAGGTCTCAAAGTTGGAACATTTTTTAATCTAGTTTTTCCCTTTTAATTATAATATAAATCATTATAATTAGCGCAAGGGTTCTTGAGAAATGCTTCTAACTCCGTAAATACACGCCGTAGAATCCTAAAAGTTGGCACATTTTGTAATCTAGTTTTTCCCTTTTAATTCTAATATAAATCATAATAAGCGGCGCAGGGGTTCTTGAGAAATCACGCCTCAAACCTAAAATGCTTCTAACTCCGTAAATACACGCCGTAGAATCCTAAAAGTTGGCACATTTTGTAATCTAGTTTTTCCCTTTTAATTCTAATATAAATCATAATAAGCGGCGCAGGGGTTCTTGAGAAATCACGCCTCAAACTAAAAATGCTTCTAACTCCGTAAATACACGCCGTAGAATCCTCAAAGTTGGCACATTTTTTAATCTAGTTTTTCCCTTTTTAGTTTAATATAAATCATTATAATTAGCGCAAGGGTTCTTGAGAAATCACGTCTCAAACTTAAAATGATCCTAACTCCGTAAATACACGCCGTAGAGGCCTCAAAGTTGGCACATTTTTTAATCTAGTTTTGCCCTTTTTATTCTAATATAAATCTTTATAATTAGCGCAAGGGTTCTTGAGAAATCACGTCTCAAACCTAAAATGCTTCTAACTCCGTAAATACACGCCGTAGAATCCTCAAAGTTGGCACATTTTTTAATCTAGTTTTTCCCTTTTTATTCTAATATAACTCATTATAATTAGCGCAAGGGTTCTTGAGAAATCACGTATCAAACTTAAAATGATCCTAACTCCGTAAATACGCGTCGTAGAGGCTTCAAAGTTGGCACATTTTTTAATCTAGTTTTTCCCTTTTTATTAAACCATTATAATTAGCGCAAGGGTTCTTGAGAAATCACGTCTCAAACTTAAAAAGCTCCTAACTCCATAAATACACGCCGTAGAGGCCTCAAAGTTGGCACATTTTGTAATCTAGTTTTTCCCTTTTAATTCTAATATAAATCATAATAAGCGGCGCAGGGGTTCTTGAGAAATCACGTCTCAAACTTAAAATTCTCCTAACTCCGTAAATACGCGTCGTAGAGGCTTCAAAGTTGGCACATTTTTTAATCTAGTTTTTCCCTTTTTATTAAATCAGTATAATTGTCGCAAGGGTTCTTGAGAAATCACTTCTCAAACCTAAAATGCATTTAACAACGTCTTCTACGTACGTGCCGTCGAAGCCTCAAAATTGGCACATTTTGTAATATATTGTTGCCCTTTTTATTATAATATAAATCATAATAAGCGGCGCAGGGGTTCTTGAGAAATCACGTCTCAAACCTAAAATGCATTTAACAACGTCTTCTACGTACGTGCCGTCGAAGCCTCAAAATTGGCACATTTTGTAATATATTGTTGCCCTTTTTATTATAATATAAATCATTATAATCGGCGCAGGGGTTCTTGAGAAATCACGTCTCAAACTTAAAATGATACTAACTCCGTAAATACGCGTCGTAGAGGTCTCAAAGTTGGAACCAAGGATTGAAACCGTAACCGAAACCGAAACCGATATCCGTTTAAAACCGTTTCATTTTTAAAACCGAAACCGTAACCGAAACCGTTATACGAAAATCAGAAATAAACCGATATCCAAAACCGATATAAGCGGTTTCGGTTTTATACCGGTTTAAAACGGTTTTTAAAAAAGTATACAAAAAACCAGAAAAACATATTTTATTTTATATAGAAGATCTTAAGTAAAATTTCATTAATTAAAATTTGGAGTTCCCAAAATAAACATTTTTGGTTGTACAAAAATTCACATGTTGTTTTTTGAGAAACGATATTTCCAAAACAACGGTATTTGGTCTAAAATTTGTTTTTTGTTTCATTAATCGAATTAACAACAAAACACCAGCAACTCCAAGCAAAATTTTTACGTTAAAAAATGATTAAAATTTTATAATTGGTTTTTTATTTATTTTATTAGTAAAATATATAGGGGAGCTTGAGGTAAAGTGGAACAAGTTTTGAAAAGTTCATTTGAATATATTTTAAATTCTTTTAAATGATCTATTCAATAGAATACCATTTATAAGTCTTCTAATGGATTTTTGACTGATGTTTCAAAACAGCTCAATTTCGGACATAAACAAAACAATGTAATGCAAAAAAAAATGTAAAAAAAATTTCAAATTATTAACATCTCAGTACCTATTTAAGGAAATACGAAAAATGAAGTGCAACTTAGACAAGTTTAAAAATTTCAAGTATAAGGCAGATATTTGTTTACATTAGTGATGATTAAAAATTTCTTGTTCTTGCATTTTTTTTTGCAAGAACAAAAGCGAGAACAAAATAGAGATTTTGCAAGAAAAAGAACAAGAGCAAGTGCAAGACTAAGACTGAAAGAAAAGGAAGACTTGCATTTTTTATGATTTTGTTGTATTTATTATGTTTTTAAGGTAATAATGATATACAAAATAATTCATGAAATTACTAAATATTGAACAACAAGTAACAATGGAAAGCGTGCAAAATATTTATGAACGTGAACATTAATGAAGATGTGTGTTTTTTTTGTTTTTGTCATTTCTAAAGAATATAAGCATCTTAAAAATAAGGCATGTGAAGCACTTTTGAAGCGGTAAATAGCTTTAAAAGTGCTTCAAAAGTCGCTTCAAAAAGTTAAAACAGACAAAACAATGTTTTTTCTCTTTTTTCTCTTAGTTCGTACATCGATTGTGCATAAGCACTGTGCTATGCACATTATTATTTTGGTTTTACTTTTATATATAGTTATTTTGTTAATTGTAAAATCATGAAGTAATAAAAAATAATATATGAATATTTTCACAGTGTGATATATTTAGCTGATATATTGCTTTTTGTGTTTTTCTTTTTTCCCAAATCCGCTGATTCGTTTGAAAGTGCAACAACAACAAAAATGCGAATAAAGCAGCATACAAGCTTTTGATAGAATTTTGGCGGGAAATATTTTGTACCACAAAGAGAACTCGTTGTTGTTGCCAACTAGAGAGCTGTACTAGATACATACATGTAGTGTGGTGCCATGCGTCTGTCCGTTTTCATGCGTCTGTCTGTGTCATGCGTCTGTCCGTTGTCATGCGTCTGTCTGATGTCATGCGTATGTTTGTTGCCACTCGATGATACAGGAAAGCAACGAAGAGTTGTCGTTGGGAAAGTGTGTGTATACGAATCGTAATCGTTATTGTTATATTCTCTTCTTTCTGTTAGTATTCGCTTTGTAGCGTTTGAGTTTGTGTTCGCATGGTGTTCGCAAAGAAAAATGTTACTTTGCAAGATATTATTTGAGTTCTCTTGACATACGGTACGTGTAGCATACGGATTTTTTTAATCTGTGACGAAAACAGAAATATGCTTATACGAAATATTCCTTATATTTATTGTATATGTATGTCGTATACTGTATATCGTCGTTGTAGATCGAAAAGTCACCAAATACATTTTTATGAAAAACTTAATTTTCGAGTTTGTTGATTAATATTATAAAAAGTAATTGATGCATTTTTAAAGTTGAAATATCAATTGATAGATTTACGTTTTCTTATCATGTGGTAAAAAAATGGAGATCATCGATTAAAAATTGACAGATACATAAAGATGTTTGTAAAAAATATTTAGCATTTTGAAAATGTATTTGGTGACTTTTTGTTCATTTTATTATGGCCTTGAGATTTTGAATTGTCTTGTCAACATCACTTGTTTTATACAATTATTTTTTATTTGTTAATTCTTGTTAAAATATAATTCAAATTTTTATGTTATTAGATTTTTTTGTTAGTAAAATGTTGAAGAAATTGAAAATATGAAAAATAAGTAACTTAAATACATTTAGAGTTCAAATTCTATTCGTTTTCATAATTAATATGCAGTTTAAGATATTTGTCTTCGATCTTTATTTAAAATTTAAAAGATTAAGATTAACATTTCTTGCCTTGCTCTTGCAAATGATCATCACTAGTTTACATATATTGCAGTTCACAGAATTGTTGAAATTTAATTCTTTGGCTTTTATGGATGAAAATTGTACAAAATTCATCTTCTTTTCAATTCAGATCATATATCAGGTGAAGTCAAAATGTTGCTTTTCATTGGTTTGTGGTCACGAAATTTTAAATTAAATTTTTTTCTTGACGTAATCAATTAAATAAATTCATATAACACAATATTTTACTAAAATAACAACCAACATTGTTTAAATTACGTTTCCCACTTTACCCCAGTATCATAATTTGATCATAATTTAGCACCATATAAAAAATGTAAAATTATTTGAAAAATATGGATATAAAGAAATTTTATACAAAAACCGAAATCAAAACCGAAACCGTAACATGGAACCGGTATACCGAAACCGTTTCGTTATAAAAACTTAAAACCGAAACCGTAACCGAAACCGAAACGCGGAAAAAACCGAAACCGAAATCGAAACCGTTATTCGTTTAGGTTTCAATCCTTGGTTGGAACATTTTTTAATCTAGTTTTTCCCTTTTAATTCTAATATAAATCATTATAATTAGCGCAAAGGTTCTTGAGAAATCTCGTCTCAAACCTAAAATGCTTCTAACTCCGTAAATACACGCCGTAGAATCCTAAAAGTTGGCACATTTTGTAATCTAGTTTTTCCCTTTTAATTCTAATATAAATCATAATAAGCGGCGCAGGGGTTCTTGAGAAATCACGCCTCAAACTAAAAATGCTTCTAACTCCGTAAATACACGCCGTAGAATCCTCAAAGTTGGCACATTTTTTAATCTAGTTTTTCCCTTTTTAGTCTAATATAAATCATTATAATTAGCGCAAGGGTTCTTAAGAAATCACGTCTCAAACCTAAAATGCTTCTAACAACGTAAATGCGTGCCGTAGAAGCCTCAAAATTTTCACATTTGGTAATATATTGTTGCCCTTTTTATTACAATATAAATCTTTATAATCGGCGCAGGGGTTCTTGAGATATCACGTCTCAAACTTAAAATGCTCCTAACTCCGTAAATATGCGTCGTAGAGGTCTCAAAGTTGGAACATTTTTTAATCTAGTTTTTCCCTTTTAATTCTAATATAAATCATAATAAGCGGCGCAGGGGTTCTTGAGAAATCACGTCTCAAACTTAAAATTATCCTAACTCCGTAAATACGCGTCGTAGAGGCTTCAAAGTTGGCACATTTTTTAATCTAGTTTTTCCCTTTTTATTAAATCAGTATAATTGTCGCAAGGGTTCTTGAGAAATCAGTTCTCAAACCTAAAATGCATTTAACAACGTCTTCTACGTACGTGCCGTCGAAGCCTCAAAATTGGCACATTTTGTAATATATTGTTGCCCTTTTTATTATAATATAAATCATTATAATCGGCGCAGGGGTTCTTGAGAAATCACGTCTCAAACCTAAAATGCATTTAACAACGTCTTCTACGTACGTGCCGTAGAAGCCTCAAAATTGGCACATTTGGTAATATATTGTTGCCCTTTTTATTACAATATAAATCTTTATAATCGGCGCAGGGGTTCTTGAGATATCACGTCTCAAACTTAAAATGCTCCTAACTCCGTAAATACGCGTCGTAGAGGTCTCAAAGTTGGAACATTTTTTAATCTAGTTTTTCCCTTTTTATTAAATCAGTATAATTATCGCAAGGGTTCTTGAGAAATCACTTCTCAAACCTAAAATGCATTTAACAATGTCTTCTACGTACGTGCCGTCGAAGCCTCAAAATTGGCACATTTTGTAATATATTGTTGCCCTTTTTATTATAATATAAATCATAATAAGCGGCGCAGGGGTTCTTGAGAAATCACGTCTCAAACCTAAAATGCATTTAACAACGTCTTCTACGTACGTGCCGTCGAAGACTCAAAATTGGCAAACTTATATTGTTGCCCTTTTTATTATAATATAAATCATTATAATCGGCGCAGGGGTTCTTGAGAAATCACGTCTCAAACTTAAAATGCTCCTAACTCCGTAAATACGCGTCGTAGAGGCCTCAAAGTTGGCACATTTTTTAATCTAGTTTTTCCCATTTAATTCTAATATAAATCATTATAATTATCGCAAGGGTTCTTAAGAAATCACGTCTCAAACCTAAAATGCTTCTAACAACGAAAATGCGTGCCGTAGAAGCCTCAAAATTGGCACATTTGGTAATATATTGTTGCCCTTTTTATTACAATATAAATCTTTATAATCGGCGCAGGGGTTCTTGAGATATCACGTCTCAAACTTATAATGCTCCTAACTCCGTAAATATGCGTCGTAGAGGTCTCAAAGTTGGAACATTTTTTAATCTAGTTTTTCCCTTTTAATTCTAATATAAATCATAATAAGCGGCGCAGGGGTTCTTGAGAAATCACGTCTCAAACTTAAAATTCTCCTAACTCCGTAAATACGCGTCGTAAAGGCTTCAAAGTTGGCACATTTTTTAATCTAGTTTTTCCCTTTTTATTAAACCATTATAATTAGCGCAAGGGTTCTTGAGAAATCACGTCTCAAACTTAAAAAGCTCCTAACTCCATAAATACACGCCGTAGAGGCCTCAAAGTTGGCACATTTTGTAATCTAGTTTTTCCCTTTTAATTCTAATATAAATCATAATAAGCGGCGCAGGGGTTCTTGAGAAATCACGTCTCAAACTTAAAATTCTCCTAACTCCGTAAATACGCGTCGTAGGGCTTCAAAGTTGGCACATTTTTTAATCTAGTTTTTCCCTTTTTATTAAATCAGTATAATTGTCGCAAGGGTTCTTGAGAAATCACTTCTCAAACCTAAAATGCATTTAACAACGTCTTCTACGTACGTGCCGTCGAAGCCTCAAAATTGGCACATTTTGTAATATATTGTTGCCCTTTTTATTATAATATAAATCATTATAATCGGCGCAGGGGTTCTTGAGAAATCACGTCTCAAACCTAAAATGCATTTAACAACGTCTTCTACGTACGTGCCGTAGAAGCCTCAAAATTGGCACATTTGGTAATATGTTGTTGCCCTTTTTATTACAATATAAATCTTTATAATCGGCGCAGGGGTTCTTGAGATATCACGTCTCAAACTTAAAATGCTCCTAACTCCGTAAATACGCGTCGTAGAGGTCTCAAAGTTGGAACATTTTTTAATCTAGTTTTTCCCTTTTTATTAAATCAGTATAATTATCGCAAGGGTTCTTGAGAAATCACTTCTCAAACCTAAAATGCATTTAACAACGTCTTCTACGTACGTGCCGTCGAAGCCTCAAAATTGGCACATTTTGTAATATATTGTTGCCCTTTTTATTGTAATATAAATCATAATAAGCGGCGCAGGGGTTCTTGAGAAATCACGTCTCAAACCTAAAATGCATTTAACAACGTCTTCTACGTACGTGCCGTAGAAGCCTCAAAATTGTCACATTTGGTAATATATTGTTGCCCTTTTTATTATAATATAAATCATTATAATCGGCGCAGGGGTTCTTGAGAAATCACGTCTCAAACTTAAAATGCTCCTAACTCCGTAAATACGCGTCGTAGAGGCCTCAAAGTTGGCACATTTTTTAATCTAGTTTTTCCCATTTAATTCTAATATAAATCATTATAATTAGCGCAAGGGTTCTTGAGAAATCTCGTCTCAAACCTAAAATGCTTCTAACTCCGTAAATACACGCCGTAGAATCCTAAAAGTTGGCACATTTTGTAATCTAGTTTTTCCCTTTTAATTCTAATATAAATCATAATAAGCGGCGCAGGGGTTCTTGAGAAATCACGCCTCAAACTAAAAATGCTTCTAACTCCGTAAATACACGCCGTAGAATCCTCAAAGTTGGCACATTTTTTAATCTAGTTTTTCCCTTTTTAGTATAATATAAATCATTATAATTAGCGCAAGGGTTCTTAAGAAATCACGTCTCAAACCTAAAATGCTTCTAACAACGTAAATGCGTGCCGTAGAAGCCTCAAAATTGGCACATTTTGTAATATATTTTTGCCCTTTTTATTATAATATAAATCATTATAATCGGCGCAGGGGTTTTTGAGAAATCACGTCTCAAACTTAAAATGATCCTAACTCCGTAAATACACGCCGTAGAGGCCTCAAAGTTGGCACATTTTTTAATCTAGTTTTTCCCTTTTTATTCTAATATAAATCATTATAATTAGCGCAAGGGTTCTTGAGAAATCACGTCTCAAACCTAAAATGCTTCTAACTCCGTAAATACACGCCGTAGAATCCTCAAAGTCAGCACATTTTTTAATCTAGTTTTTCCCTTTTAATTCTAATATAAATCATAATAAGCGGCGCAGGGGTTCTTGGGAAATCACGCCTCAAACTTAAAATTCTCCTAACTCCGTAAATACGCGTCGTAGAGGCTTCAAAGTTGGCACATTTTTTAATCTAGTTTTTCCCTTTTTATTAAATCAGTATAATTGTCGCAAGGGTTCTTGAGAAATCACTTCTCAAACCTAAAATGCATTTAACAACGTCTTCTAATTACGTGCCGTCGAAGCCTCAAAATTGGCACATTTTGTAATATATTGTTGCCCTTTTTATTATAATATAAATCATTATAATCGGCGCAGGGGTTCTTGAGAAATCACGTCTCAAACCTAAAATGCATTTAACAACGTCTTCTACGTACGTGCCGTAGAAGCCTCAAAATTGGCACATTTGGTAATATAGTATTGCCCTTTTTATTACAATATAAATCTTTATAATCGGCGCAGGGGTTCTTGAGATATCACGTCTCAAACTTAAAATGCTCCTAACTCCGTAAATACGCGTCGTAGAGGTCTAAAAGTTGGAACATTTTTTAATCTAGTTTTTCCCTTTTTATTAAATCAGTATACTTATCGCAAGGTTTCTTGAGAAATCACTTCTCAAACCTAAAATGCATTTAACAACGTCTTCTACGTACGTGCCGTCGAAGCCTCAAAATTGGCACATTTTGTAATATATTGTTGCCCTTTTTATTATAATATAAATCATAATAAGCGGCGCAGGTGTTCTTGAGAAATCACGTCTCAAACCTAAAATGCATTTAACAACGTCTTCTACGTACGTGCCGTCGAAGCCTCAAAATTGGCACATTTTGTAATATATTGTTGCCCTTTTTATTATAATATAAATCATTATAATCGGCGCAGGGGTTCTTGAGAAATCACGTCTCAAACTTAAAATGCTCCTAACTTCGTAAATACACGCCGTAGAGGCCTCAAAGTTGGAACATTTTGTAATCTAGTTTTTCCCTTTTAATTCTAATATAAATCATAATAAGCGGCGCAGGAGTTCTTGAGAAATCACGTCTCAAACTTAAAATTCTCCTAACTCCGTAAATACGCGTCGTAGAGGCTTCAAAGTTGGCACATTTTTTAATCTAGTTTTTCCCTTTTTATTAAACCATTATAATGCGCAAGGGTTCTTGAGAAATCACGTCTCAAACTTAAAATGCTCCTAACTCCATAAATACACGCCGTAGAGGCCTCAAAGTTGGCACATTTTGTAATCTAGTTTTTCCCTTTTAATTCTAATATAAATCATAATAAGCGGCGCAGGAGTTCTTGAGAAATCACGTCTCAAACTTAAAATTCTCCTAACTCCGTAAATACTCGTCGTAGAGGCCTCAAAGTTGGCACATTTTTTAATCTAAATTTTCCCTTTTTATTAAATCAGTATAATTATCGCAAGGGTTCTTGAGAAATCACTTCTCAAACCTAAAACGCTTCTAACAACGTAAATACGTGCCGTAGACGCCTCAAAATTGGCACATTTTGTAATATATTTTTGCCCTTTTTATTATATTGTTAATCATTATAATCGGCGCACGGGTTCTTGAGAAATCACGTCTCAAACTAAAAATGCTCCTAACTCCGTAAATACGCGTCGTAGAGAACTCAAAGTTGGAACATTTCTTAATCTAGTTTTTCCCTTTTTATTCTAATATAAATCATTATAATTAGCGCAAGGGTTCTTGAGAAATCACGTCTCAAACCTAAAATGCTTCTAACAACGTAAATACGTGCCGTAGAAGCCTCAAAATTGGCACATTTTGTAATATATTTTTGCCCTTTATATTCTAATATAAATCATTATAATCGGCGCAGGGGTTCTTGAGAAATCACGTCTCAAACTTAAAATTCTCCTAACTCAGTAAATACGCGTCGTAGAGGCTTCAAAGTTGGCACATTTTTTAATCTAGTTTTTGAGAAATCACGTCTCAAACCTAAAATGCTCCTAACTCAGTAAATACACGACGTAGAGGCCTCAAAGTTTGCACATTTTGTAATTTAGTTTTTCCCTTTTAATTCTAATATAAATCATAATAAGCGGCGCAAGGGTTCTTGAGAAATCACGTCTCAAACCTAAAATGCATTTAACGTCTTCTACGTACGTGCCGTAGAAGCCTCAAAATTGGCACATTTTGTAATATATTTTTGCCATTTTTATTAAAATATAAATCATTATAATCGGCGCAGGAGTTCTTGAGAAATCACGTCTCAAACTTAAAATGCTCCTAACTCCGTAAATACGCGTCGTAGAGGTCTCAAAGTTGGAACATGTTTTAATCTAGTTTTTCCCTTTTAATTCTAATATAAATCATAATAAGTGGCGCAGGGGTTCTTGAGAAATCACGTCTCAAACCTAAAATGCATTTAACAACGTCTTCTACGTACGTGCCGTCGAAGCCTCAAAATTGGCACATTTTGTAATATATTGTTGCCCTTTTTATTACAAAATAAATCTTTATAATCGGCGCAGGGGTTCTTGAGATATCACGTCTCAAACTTAAAATGCTCCTAACTCCGTAAATACGCGTCGTAGAGGTCTCAAAGTTGGAACATATTTTAATCTAGTTTTTCCCTTTTTCTTAAATCAGTATAATTGTCGCAAGGGTTCTTGAGAAATCACTTCTCAAACCTAAAATGCATTTAACAACGTCTTCTACGTACGTGCCGTCGAAGCCTCAAAATTGGCACATTTTGTAATATATTGTTGCCCTTTTTATTATAATATAAATCATAATAAGCGGCGCAGGGGTTCTTGAGAAATCACGTCTCAAACCTAAAATGCATTTAACAACGTCTTCTACGTACGTGCCGTCGAAGCCTCAAAATTGGCACATTTTGTAATATATTGTTGCCCTTTTTATTATAATATAAATCATTATAATCGGCGCAGGGGTTCTTGAGAAATCACGTCTCAAACCTAAAATGCATTTAACAACGTCTTCTACGTACATGCCGTAGAAGCCTCAAAATTGGCACATTTGGTAATATATTGTTGTCCTTTTTATTCCAATATAAATCTTTATAATCGGCGCTGGGGTTCTTGAGATATCACGTCTCAAACCTAAAATGCTTCTAACTCCGTAAATACACGCCGTAGAATCCTCAAAGTTGGCACATTTTTTAATCTAGTTTTTCCCTTTTTATTAAACCATTATAATTAGCGCAAGGGTTCTTGAGAAATCACGTCTCAAACTTAAAATGCTCCTAACTCCGTAAATATGCGTCGTAGAGGTCTCAAAGTTGGAACATTTTTTAATCTAGTTTTTCCCTTTTAATTCTAATATAAATCATTATAATTAGCGCAAGGGTTCTTGAGAAATCTCGTCTCAAACCTAAAATGCTTCTAACTCCGTAAATACACGCCGTAGAATCCTAAAAGTTGGCACATTTTGTAATCTAGTTTTTCCCTTTTAATTCTAATATAAATCATAATAAGCGGCGCAGGGGTTCTTGAGAAATCACGTCTCAAACTAAAAATGCTTCTAACTCCGTAAATACACGCCGTAGAATCCTCAAAGTTGGCACATTTTTTAATCTAGTTTTTCCCTTTTTAGTATAATATAAATCATTATAATTAGCGCAAGGGTTCTTAAGAAATCACGTCTCAAACCTAAAATGCTTCTAACAACGTAAATGCGTGCCGTAGAAGCCTCAAAATTGGCACATTTGGTAATATATTGTTGCCCTTTTTGTTACAATATAAATCTTTATAATCGGCGAAGGGGTTCTTGAGATATCACGTCTCAAACTTAAAATGCTCCTAACTCCGTAAATACGCGTCGTAGAGGTCTCAAAGTTGGAACATTTTTTAATCTAGTTTTTCCCTTTTAATTCTAATATAAATCATTATAATTAGCGCAAGGGTTCTTGAGAAATCTCGTCTCAAACCTAAAATGCTTCTAACTCCGTAAATACACGCCGTAGAATCCTAAAAGTTGGCACATTTTGTAATCTAGTTTTTCCCTTTTAATTCTAATATAAATCATAATAAGCGGCGCAGGGGTTCTTGAGAAATCACGCCTCAAACTAAAAATGCTTCTAACTCCGTAAATACACGCCGTAGAATCCTCAAAGTTGGCACATTTTTTAATCTAGTCTTTCCCTTTTTAGTCTAATATAAATCATTATAATTAGCGCAAGGGTTCTTGAGAAATCACGTCTCAAACTTAAAATGATCCTAACTCCGTAAATACACGCCGTAGAGGCCTCAAAGTTGGCACATTTTTTAATCTAGTTTTGCCCTTTTTATTCTAATATAAATCTTTATAATTAGCGCAAGGGTTCTTGAGAAATCACGTCTCAAACCTAAAATGCTTCTAACTCCGTAAATACACGCCGTAGAATCCTCAAAGTTGGCACATTTTTTAATCTAGTTTTTCCCTTTTTATTCTAATATAACTCATTATAATTAGCGCAAGGGTTCTTGAGAAATCACGTATCAAACTTAAAATGATACTAACTCCGTAAATACGCGTCGTAGAGGCTTCAAAGTTGGCACATTTTTTAATCTAGTTTTTCCCTTTTTATTAAACCATTATAATTAGCGCAAGGGTTCTTGAGAAATCACGTCTCAAACTTAAAAAGCTCCTAACTCCATAAATACACGCCGTAGAGGCCTCAAAGTTGGCACATTTTGTAATCTAGTTTTTCCCTTTTAATTCTAATATAAATTATAATAAGCGGCGCAGGGGTTCTTGAGAAATCACGTCTCAAACTTAAAATTCTCCTAACTCCGTAAATACGCGTCGTAGAGAACTCAAAGTTGGAACATTTCTTAATCTAGTTTTTCCCTTTTTATTCTAATATAAATCATTATAATTAGCGCAAGGGTTCTTGAGAAATCACGTCTCAAACCTAAAATGCTTCTAACAACGTAAATAAGTGCCGTAGAAGCCTCAAAATTGGCACATTTTGTAATATATTTTTGCCCTTTATATTCTAATATAAATCATTATAATCGGCGCAGGGGTTCTTGAGAAATCACGTCTCAAACTTAAAATTCTCCTAACTCAGTAAATACGCGTCGTAGATGCTTCAAAGTTGGCACATTTTTTAATCTAGTTTTTGAGAAATCACGTCTCAAACCTAAAATGCTCCTAACTCAGTAAATACACGACGTAGAGGCCTCAAAGTTTGCACATTTTGTAATTTAGTTTTTCCCTTTTAATTCTAATATAAATCATAATAAGCGGTGCAAGGGTTCTTGAGAAATCACGTCTCAAACCTAAAATGCATTTAACAATGTCTTCTACGTACGTGCCGTAGAAGCCTCAAAATTGGCACATTTTGTAATATATTTTTGCCATTTTTATTAAAATATAAATCATTATAATCGGCGCAGGAGTTCTTGAGAAATCACGTCTCAAACTTAAAATGCTCCTAACTCCGTAAATACGCGTCGTAGAGGTCTCAAAGTTGGAACATGTTTTAATCTAGTTTTTCCCTTTTAATTCTAATATAAATCATAATAAGTGGCGCAGGGGTTCTTGAGATATCACGTCTCAAACTTAAAATGCTCCTAACTCCGTAAATACGCGTCGTAGAGGTCTCAAAGTTGGAACATGTTTTAATCTAGTTTTTTCCTTTTTCTTAAATCAGTATAATTGTCGCAAGGGTTCTTGAGAAATCACTTCTCAAACCTAAAATGCATTTAACAACGTCTTCTACGTACGTGCCGTCGAAGCCTCAAAATTGGCACATTTTGTAATATATTGTTGCCCTTTTTATTATAATATAAATCATAATAAGCGGCGCAGGGGTTCTTGAGAAATCACGTCTCAAACCTAAAATGCATTTAACAACGTCTTCTACGTACGTGCCGTCGAAGCCTCAAAATTGGCACATTTTGTAATATATTGTTGCCCTTTTTATTATAATATAAATCATTATAATCGGCGCAGGGGTTCTTGAGAAATCACGTCTCAAACCTAAAATGCATTTAACAACGTCTTCTACGTACGTGCCGTAGAAGCCTCAAAATTGGCACATTTGGTAATATATTGTTGTCCTTTTTATTACAATATAAATCTTTATAATCGGCGCTGGGGTTCTTGAGATATCACGTCTCAAACCTAAAATGCTTCTAACTCCGTAAATACACGCCGTAGAATCCTCAAAGTTGGCACATTTTTTAATCTAGTTTTTCCCTTTTTATTAAACCATTATAATTAGCGCAAGGGTTCTTGAGAAATCACGTCTCAAACTTAAAATTCTCCTAACTCAGTAAATACGCGTCGTAGATGCTTCAAAGTTGGCACATTTTTTAATCTAGTTTTTGAGAAATCACGTCTCAAACCTAAAATGCTCCTAACTCAGTAAATACACGACGTAGAGGCCTCAAAGTTTGCACATTTTGTAATTTAGTTTTTCCCTTTTAATTCTAATATAAATCATAATAAGCGGCGCAAGGGTTCTTGAGAAATCACGTCTCAAACCTAAAATGCATTTAACAACGTCTTCTACGTACGTGCCGTAGAAGCCTCAAAATTGGCACATTTTGTAATATATTTTTTTTCCATTTTTATTAAAATATAAATCATTATAATCGGCGCAGGAGTTCTTGAGAAATCACGTCTCAAACTTAAAATGCTCCTAACTCCGTAAATACGCGTCGTAGAGGTCTCAAAGTTGGAACATGTTTTAATCTAGTTTTTCCCTTTTAATTCTAATATAAATCATAATAAGTGGCGCAGGGGTTCTTGAGAAATCACGTCTCAAACCTAAAATGCATTTAACAACGTCTTCTACGTACGTGCCGTCGAAGCCTCAAAATTGGCACATTTTGTAATATATTGTTGCCCTTTTTATTACAAAATAAATCTTTATAATCAGCGCAGGGGTTCTTGAGATATCACGTCTCAAACTTAAAATGCTCCTAACTCCGTAAATACGCGTCGTAGAGGTCTCAAAGTTGGAACATGTTTTAATCTAGTTTTTCCCTTTTTCTTAAATCAGTATAATTGTCGCAAGGGTTCTTGAGAAATCACTTCTCAAACCTAAAATGCATTTAACAACGTCTTCTACGTACGTGCCGTCTAAGCCTCAAAATTGGCACATTTTGTAATATATTGTTGCCCTTTTTATTATAATATAAATCATAATAAGCGGCGCAGGGGTTCTTGAGAAATCACGTCTCAAACCTAAAATGCATTTAACAACGTCTTCTACGTACGTGCCGTCGAAGCCTCAAAATTGGCACATTTTGTAATATATTGTTGCCCTTTTTATTATAATATAAATCATTATAATCGGCGCAGGGGTTCTTGAGAAATCACGTCTCAAACCTAAAATGCATTTAACAACGTCTTCTACGTACGTGCCGTAGAAGCCTCAAAATTGGCACATTTGGTAATATATTGTTGTCCTTTTTATTACAATATAAATCTTTATAATCGGCGCTGGGGTTCTTGAGATATCACGTCTCAAACCTAAAATGCTTCTAACTCCGTAAATACACGCCGTAGAATCCTCAAAGTTGGCACATTTTTTAATCTAGTTTTTCCCTTTTTATTAAACCATTATAATTAGCGCAAGGGTTCTTGAGAAATCACGTCTCAAACTTAAAATGCTCCTAACTCCGTAAATACGCGTCGTAGAGGTCTCAAAGTTGGAACATTTTTTAATCTAGTTTTTCCCTTTTAATTCTAATATAAATCATTATAATTAGCGCAAGGGTTCTTGAGAAATCTCGTCTCAAACCTAAAATGCTTCTAACTCCGTAAATACACGCCGTAGAATCCTAAAAGTTGGCACATTTTGTAATCTAGTTTTTCCCTTTTAATTCTAATATAAATCATAATAAGCGGCGCAGGGGTTCTTGAGAAATCACGCCTCAAACTAAAAATGCTTCTAACTCCGTAAATACACGCCGTAGAATCCTCAAAGTTGGCACATTTTTTAATCTAGTTTTTCCCTTTTTAGTATAATATAAATCATTATAATTAGCGCAAGGGTTCTTAAGAAATCACGTCTCAAACCTAAAATGCTTCTAACAACGTAAATGCGTGCCGTAGAAGCCTCAAAATTGGCACATTTGGTAATATATTGTTGCCCTTTTTGTTACAATATAAATCTTTATAATCGGCGCAGGGGTTCTTGAGATATCACGTCTCAAACTTAAAATGCTCCTAACTCCGTAAATACGCGTCGTAGAGGTCTCAAAGTTGGAACATTTTTTAATCTAGTTTTTCCCTTTTAATTATAATATAAATCATTATAATTAGCGCAAGGGTTCTTGAGAAATGCTTCTAACTCCGTAAATACACGCCGTAGAATCCTAAAAGTTGGCACATTTTGTAATCTAGTTTTTCCCTTTTAATTCTAATATAAATCATAATAAGCGGCGCAGGGGTTCTTGAGAAATCACGCCTCAAACCTAAAATGCTTCTAACTCCGTAAATACACGCCGTAGAATCCTAAAAGTTGGCACATTTTGTAATCTAGTTTTTCCCTTTTAATTCTAATATAAATCATAATAAGCGGCGCAGGGGTTCTTGAGAAATCACGCCTCAAACTAAAAATGCTTCTAACTCCGTAAATACACGCCGTAGAATCCTCAAAGTTGGCACATTTTTTAATCTAGTTTTTCCCTTTTTAGTCTAATATAAATCATTATAATTAGCGCAAGGGTTCTTGAGAAATCACTTCTCAAACCTAAAATGCTTCTAACAACGTAAATACGTGCCGTAGAAGCCTCAAAATTGGCACATTTTGTAATATATTTTTGCCCTTTTTATTCTAATATAAATCATTATAATTAGCGCAAGGGTTCTTTAGAAATCACGTCTCAAACTTAAAATGCTTCTAGCTCCGTAAATACACGCCGTAGAAGCCTCAAAATTGGCACATTTTGTAATATATTGTTGCCCTTTTTATTATAATATAAATTATTATAATCGGCGCAGGGGTTCTTGAGAAATCACGTCTCAAACTTAAAATGCTAGGTTTTCCCTATCAAAATTGGCACATTTTGTAATATATTTTTTGCCCTTTTTATTAAAATACAAATCATTGTAATCGGCGCAGGGGTTCTTGAGAAATCACGTCTCAAACTTAAAATGTTTCTAACAACGTAAATACATGCCGAAGAAGCCTCAAAATTGGCACATTTTGTAATATATTTTTGCCCTTTTTATTATAATATAAATTATTATAATCGGCGCAGGGGTTCTTGAGAAATCAAGTCTCAAACTTAAAATGCTAGTTTTTCCCTATCAAAATTGGCACATTTTGTAATATATTTTTGCCCTTTTTATTAAAATATAAATCATTATAATCGGCGCAGGGGTTCTTGAGAAATCACGTCTCAAACTTAAAATGCTCCTAACTCCGTACATTCGCGTCGTAGAGGCCTCAAAGTTGGCACATTTTGTAAACTGTTTTTGCCCTTTTAATTTCAATATAAATCATAATAAGCGGCGCAGGGGTTCTTGAGAAATCACATCTCAAACCTAAAATGTTTTTAACAACGTAAATACATGCCGAAGAAGCCTCAAAATTGGCACATTTTGTAATATATTTTTGCCCTTTTTATTATAATATAAATTATTATAATCGGCGCAGGGGTTCTTGAGAAATCACGTCTCAAACTTAAAATGCTAGTTTTTCCCTATCAAAATTGGCACATTTTGTAATATATTTTTGCCCTTTTTATTAAAATATAAATCATTATAATCGGCGCAGGAGTTCTTGAGAAATCACGTCTCAAACTTAAAATGCTCCTAACTCCGTAAATACGCGTCGTAGAGGTCTCAAAGTTGGCACATTTTTTAATCTAGTTTTTCCCTTTTTATTAAACCATTATAATTAGCGCAAAGGTTCTTGAGAAATCACGTCTCAAACTTAAAATGCTCCTAACTCCATAAATACACTCCGTAGAGGCCTCAAAGTTGGCACATTTTGTAATCTAGTTTTTCCCTTTTAATTCTAATATAAATCATAATAAGCTGAGCAGTGGTTCTTGAGAAATCACGTCTCAAACTTAAAATTCTCCTAACTCCGTAAATACGCGTCGTAGAGGCTTCAAAGTTGGCACATTTTTTAATCTAGTTTTTCCCTTTTAATTCTAATATAAATCATAATAAGTGGCGCAGGGGCTCTTGAGAAATCACGTCTCAAACCTAAAATGCATTTAACAACGTCTTCTACGTACGTGCCGTCGAAGCCTCAAAATTGGCACATTTTGTAATATATTGTTGCCCTTTTTATTATAATATAAATCATTATAATCGGCGCAGGGGTTCTTGAGAAATCACGTCTCAAACTTAAAATGCTCCTAACTCCGTTAATACGCGTCGTAGAGGCCTCAAAGTTGGCACATTTTTTAATCTAGTTTTTCCCTTTTTATTCTAATATAAATCATTATAATTAGCGCAAGGGTTCTTGAGAAATCACGTCTCAAACCTAAAATGCTTCTAACTCGGGAAATACACGCCGTAGAATCCTCAAAGTTGGATTCTTTTTGTAATCTAGTTTTTCCCTTTTAATTCTAATATAAATCATAATAAGAGGCGGAGGGGTTCTTGAGAAATCACGCCTCAAACTAAAAATGCT
Source organism: Dryomyza anilis (assembly GCA_951804985.1). Lineage (NCBI taxonomy): Eukaryota > Metazoa > Arthropoda > Insecta > Diptera > Dryomyzidae > Dryomyza > Dryomyza anilis. The sequence continues at coordinate 35,170,308 of OX638134.1, forward strand.
TCTCACTCCGTAAATGCACGCCGTAGAATCCTCAAAGTTGGCACATTTTGTAATCTAGTTTTTCCCTTTTTATTCTAATATAAATCATTATAATTAGCGCAAGGGTTCTTGAGAAATCACGTCTCAAACCTAAAATGCTCCTAACTCAGTAAATACACGCCGTAGAGGCCTAAAGTTTGCACATTTTGTAATCTAGTTTTTCCCTTTTAATTCTAATATAAATCATAATAAGCGGCGCAGGGGTTCTTGAGAAATCACGTCTCAAACCTAAAATGCATTTAACAACGTCTTCTACGTACGTGCCGTAGAAGCCTTAAAATTGTTACATTTTGTAGTACATTGTTGCTCTTTTTATTATAATATAAATTATTATAATCGGCGCAGGGGTTCTTGAGAAATCACGTCTCAAACTTAAAATGCTCCTAACTCCGTAAATACGCGTCGTAGAGGCTTCAAAATTGGCACATTTTTTAATCTAGTTTTTCACTTTTTAGTCTAATACAAATCATTATAATTAGCGCAAGGGTTCTTAAGAAATCACGTCTCAAACCTAAAATGCTTCTAACAACGTAAATGCGTGCCGTAGAAGCCTCAAAACTGGCACAATTTGTAATATATTTGTGCCCTTTTTATTATAATATAAATCATTATAATCGGCGCAGGGGTTCTTGAGAAATCACGTCTCAAACTTAAAATGCTACTAAATCCGTATATACACGCCGTAGAGGCCTCAAAGTTGGCACATTTTTTAATCTAGTTTTTCCCTTTTAATTCTAATATAAATCATTATAATTAGCGCAAGGGTTCTTGAGAAATCACGTCTCAGACCTAAAATGCTCCTAACTCCGTAAATACACGCCGTAGAGGCCTCAAAGTTGGCACATTTTGTAATCTAGTTTTTCCCTTTTAATTCTAATATAACTCATTATAATTAGAGCAAGGGTTCTTGAGAAATCACGTCTCAAACTTAAAATGCTCCTAACTCCGTAAATACGCGTCGTAGAGGCTTCAAAGTTGGCACATTTTTTAATCTAGTTTTTCCCTTTTTATTACACCCTTATAATTAGCGCAAAGGTTCTTGAGAAATCACGTCTCAAACTTAAAATGCTCTAACTCCATAAATACACGCCGTAGAGGCCTCAAAGTTGGCACATTTTGTAATCTAGTTTTTCCCTTTTAATTCTAATATAAATCATAATAAGCGGCACAGGGGTTCTTGAGAAATCACGTCTCAAACTTAAAATTCTCCTAACTCCGTAAATACACGCCGTAGAATCCTCAAAGTTGGCATATTTTTTAATCTAGTTTTTCCCTTTTTAGTCTAATACAAATCATTATAATTAGCGCAAGGGTTCTTAAGAAATCACGTCTCAAACCTAAAATGCTTCTAACAACGTAAATGCGTGCCGTAGAAGCCTCAAAACTGGCACAATTTGTAATATATTTGTGCCCTTTTTATTATAATATAAATCATTATAATCGGCGCAGGGGTTCTTGAGAAATCACGTCTCAAACTTAAAATGCTACTAAATCCGTATATACACGCCGTAGAGGCTTCAAAGTTGGCACATTTTTTAATCTAGTTTTTCCCATTTTATTCTAATATAAATCATTATAATTAGCGCAAGGGTTCTTAAGAAATCACGTCTCAAACCTACAATGCTCCTGACTCCGTAAATACAGAGGCCTCAAAGTTGGCACATTTTGTAATCTAGTTTTTCCCTTTTAATTCTAATATAAATCATAATAAGCGGCACAGGGTTCTTGAGAAATCACGTCTCAAACTTAAAATTCTCCTAACTCCGTAAATACACGCCGTAGAATCCTCAAAGTTGGCACATTTTTTAATCTAGTTTTTCCCTTTTTAGTCTAATACAAATCATTATAATTAGCGCAAGGGTTCTTAAGAAATCACGTCTCAAACCTAAAATGCTTCTAACAACGTAAATGCGTGCCGTAGAAGCCTCAAAACTGGCACAATTTGTAATATATTTGTGCCCTTTTTATTATAATATAAATCATTATAATCGGCGCAGGGGTTCTTGAGAAATCACGTCTCAAACTTAAAATGCTACTAAATCCGTATATACACGCCGTAGAGGCTTCAAAGTTGGCACATTTTTTAATCTAGTTTTTCCCATTTTATTCTAATATAAATCATTATAATTAGCGCAAGGGTTCTTGAGAAATCACGTCTCAAACCTAAAATGCTCCTGACTCCGTCAATACAGAGGCCTCAAAGTTGGCACATTTTGTAATCTAGTTTTTCCCTTTTAATTCTAATATAAATCATAATAAGTGGCGCAGGGGTTCTTGAGAAATCACGTCTCAAACCTAAAATGCATTTAACAACGTCTTCTACGTACGTGCCGTCGAAGCCTCAAAATTGGCACATTTTGTAATATAATATAAATCATTATAATATATTATAATATATTATAATATAAATAATATATTATAATATATTATAATATAAATAATATATTATAATATAAATATTATAATATAAATCATTATAATCGGCGCAGGGGTTCTTGAGAAATCACGTCTCAAACTTAAAATGCTCCTAACTCCGTAAATACTCGTCGTAGAGGCCTCAAAGTTGGCACATTTTTTAATCTAGTTTTTCCCTTTTTATTCTAATATAAATCATTATAATTAGTGCAAGGGTTCTTGAGAAATCACGTCGCAAACCTAAAATGCTTCTAACTCGGTAAATACACGCCGTAGAATCCTCAAAGTTGGCACATTTTGTAATCTAGTTTTTCCCTTTTAATTCTAATATAAATCATAATAAGCGGCACAGGGGTTCTTGAGAAATCACGTCTCAAACTTAAAATTCTCCGTAAATACGCGTCGTAGAGGCTTCAAAGTTGGCACATTTTTTAATCTAGTTTTTCCCTTTTTATTCTAATATAAATCATTATAATTAGCGCAAGGGTTCTTGAGAAATCACGTCTCAAACTTAAAATGCTACTAAATCCGTATATACACGCCGTAGAGGCCTCAAAATTGGCACATTTTGTAATATATTTGTGCCCTTTTTATTATAATATAAATCATTATAATCGGCGCAGGGGTTCTTGAGAAATCACGTCTCAAACTTAAAATGATACTAACTCCGTAAATACACGCCGTAGAGGCCTCAAAGTTGGCACATTTTTTAATCTAGTTTTTCCCTTTTTAGTCTAATATAAATCATTATAATTAGCGCAAGGGTTCTTAAGAAATCACGTCTCAAAACTAAAATGCTTCTAACAACGTAAATGCGTGCCGTAGAAGCCTTAAAATAGGCACTTTTTGTAATATATTTTTGCCCTTTTTATTATAATATAAATCCTTATAATCGGCACAGGGGTTCTTGAGAAATCACGTCTCAAACTTAAAATGATCCTAACTCCGTAAATACACGCTGTAGAGGCCTCAAAGTTGGCACATTTTTTAATCTAGTTTTTCCTTTTTATTCTAATATAAATCATAATAAGCGGCGCAGGGATTCTTGAGAAATCACGTCTCAAACCTAAAATGCTTCTAACTCCGTAAATACACGCCGTAGAATCCTCAAAGTTGGCACATTTTTTAATCTAGTTTTTCCCTTTTTATTCTAATATAACTCATTATAATTAGCGCAAGGGTTCTTGAGAAATCACGTCTCAAACTTAAAATGCTCCTAACTCCGTAAATACGCGTCGTAGAGGCTTCAAAGTTGGCACATTTTTTAATCTAGTTTTTCCCTTTTTATTATAATATAAATTATTATAATCGGCGCAGGGGTTCTTGAGAAATCACGTCTCAAACTTGAAATGCTAGTTTTTCCCTATCAAAATTGGCACATTTTGTAATATATTTTTTGCCCTTTTTATTAAAATACAAATCATTGTAATCGGCGCAGGGGTTCTTGAGAAATCACGTCTCAAACTTAAAATGTTTCTAACAACGTAAATACATGCCGAAGAAGCCTCAAAATTGGCACATTTTGTAATATATTTTTGCCCTTTTTATTATAATATAAATTATTATAATCGGCGCAGGGGTTCTTGAGAAATCACGTCTCAAACTTAAAATGCTAGTTTTTCCCTATCAAAATTGGCACATTTTGTAATATATTTTTGCCCTTTTTATTAAAATATAAATCATTATAATCGGCGCAGGGGTTCTTGAGAAATCACGTCTCAAACTTAAAATGCTCCTAACTCCGTACATTCGCGTCGTAGAGGCCTCAAGGTTGGCACATTTTGTAAACTGTTTTTGCCCTTTTAATTTCAATATAAATCATAATAAGCGGCGCAGGGGTTCTTGAGAAATCACATCTCAAACCTAAAATGTTTTTAACAACGTAAATACATGCCGAAGAAGCCTCAAAATTGGCACATTTTGTAATATATTTTTGCCCTTTTTATTATAATATAAATTATTATAATCGGCGCAGGGGTTCTTGAGAAATCACGTCTCAAACTTAAAATGCTAGTTTTTCCCTATCAAAATTGGCACATTTTGTAATATATTTTTGCCCTTTTTATTAAAATATAAATCATTATAATCGGCGCAGGAGTTCTTGAGAAATCACGTCTCAAACTTAAAATGCTCCTAACTCCGTAAATACGCGTCGTAGAGGACTCAAAGTTGGCACATTTTTTAATCTAGTTTTTCCCTTTTTATTAAACCATTATAATTAGCGCAAAGGTTCTTGAGAAATCACGTCTCAAACTTAAAATGCCCTAACTCCATAAATACACGCAGTAGAGGCCTCAAAGTTGGCACATTTTGTAATCTAGTTTTTCCCTTTTAATTCTAATATAAATCATAATAAGCGGAGCAGTGGTTCTTGAGAAATCACGTCTCAAACTTAAAATTCTCCTAACTCCGTAAATACGCGTCGTAGAGGCTTCAAAGTTGGCACATTTTTTAATCTAGTTTTTCCCTTTTAATTCTAATATAAATCATAATAAGTGGCGCAGGGGCTCTTGAGAAATCACGTCTCAAACCTAAAATGCATTTAACAACGTCTTCTACGTACGTGCCGTCGAAGCCTCAAAATTGGCACATTTTGTAATATATTGTTGCCCTTTTTATTATAATATAAATCATTATAATCGGCGCAGGGGTTCTTGAGAAATCACGTCTCAAACTTAAAATGCTCCTAACTCCGTAAATACGCGTCGTAGAGGCCTCAAAGTTGGCACATTTTTTAATCTAGTTTTTCCCTTTTTATTCTAATATAAATCATTATAATTAGTGCAAGGGTTCTTGAGAAATCACGTCTCAAACCTAAAATGCTTCTAACTCGGTAAATACACGCCGTAGAATCCTCAAAGTTGGATTCTTTTTGTAATCTAGTTTTTCCCTTTTAATTCTAATATAAATCATAATAAGAGGCGGAGGGGTTCTTGAGAAATCACGCCTCAAACTAAAAATGCTTCTCACTCCGTAAATACACGCCGTAGAATCCTCAAAGTTGGCACATTTTGTAATCTAGTTTTTCCCTTTTTATTCTAATATAAATCATTATAATTAGCGCAAGGGTTCTTGAGAAATCACGTCTCAAACCTAAAATGCTCCTAACTCAGTAAATACACGCCGTAGAGGCCTAAAGTTTGCACATTTTGTAATCTAGTTTTTCCCTTTTAATTCTAATATAAATCATAATAAGCGGCGCAGGGGTTCTTGAGAAATCACGTCTCAAACCTAAAATGCATTTAACAACGTCTTCTACGTACGTGCCGTAGAAGCCTCAAAATTGTTACATTTTGTAGTACATTGTTGCTCTTTTTATTATAATATAAATTATTATAATCGGCGCAGGGGTTCTTGAGAAATCACGTCTCAAACTTAAAATGCTCCTAACTCCGTAAATACGCGTCGTAGAGGCTTCAAAATTGGCACATTTTTTAATCTAGTTTTTCACTTTTTAGTCTAATACAAATCATTATAATTAGCGCAAGGGTTCTTAAGAAATCACGTCTCAAACCTAAAATGCTTCTAACAACGTAAATGCGTGCCGTAGAAGCCTCAAAACTGGCACAATTTGTAATATATTTGTGCCCTTTTTATTATAATATAAATCATTATAATCGGCGCAGGGGTTCTTGAGAAATCACGTCTCAAACTTAAAATTCTACTAAATCCGTATATACACGCCGTAGAGGCCTCAAAGTTGGCACATTTTTTAATCTAGTTTTTCCCTTTTTATTCTAATATAAATCATTATAATTAGCGCAAGGGTTCTTGAGAAATCACGTCTCAGACCTAAAATGCTCCTAACTCCGTAAATACACGCCGTAGAGGCCTCAAAGTTGCCACATTTTGTAATCTAGTTTTTCCCTTTTAATTCTAATATAACTCATTATAATTAGAGCAAGGGTTCTTGAGAAATCACGTCTCAAACTTAAAATGCTCCTAACTCCGTAAATACGCGTCGTAGAGGTCTCAAAGTTGGCACATTTTTTAATCTAGTTTTTCCCTTTTTATTAAACCATTATAATTAGCGCAAAGGTTCTTGAGAAATCACGTCTCAAACTTAAAATGCCCTAACTCCATAAATACACGCAGTAGAGGCCTCAAAGTTGGCACATTTTGTAATCTAGTTTTTCCCTTTTAATTCTAATATAAATCATAATAAGCGGAGCAGTGGTTCTTGAGAAATCACGTCTCAAACTTAAAATTCTCCTAACTCCGTAAATACGCGTCGTAGAGGCTTCAAAGTTGGCACATTTTTTAATCTAGTTTTTCCCTTTTAATTCTAATATAAATCATAATAAGTGGCGCAGGGGCTCTTGAGAAATCACGTCTCAAACCTAAAATGCATTTAACAACGTCTTCTACGTACGTGCCGTCGAAGCCTCAAAATTGGCACATTTTGTAATATATTGTTGCCCTTTTTATTATAATATAAATCATTATAATCGGCGCAGGGGTTCTTGAGAAATCACGTCTCAAACTTAAAATGCTCCTAACTCCGTAAATACGCGTCGTAGAGGCCTCAAAGTTGGCACATTTTTTAATCTAGTTTTTCCCTTTTTATTCTAATATAAATCATTATAATTAGTGCAAGGGTTCTTGAGAAATCACGTCTCAAACCTAAAATGCTTCTAACTCGGTAAATACACGCCGTAGAATCCTCAAAGTTGGATTCTTTTTGTAATCTAGTTTTTCCCTTTTAATTCTAATATAAATCATAATAAGAGGCGGAGGGGTTCTTGAGAAATCACGCCTCAAACTAAAAATGCTTCTCACTCCGTAAATACACGCCGTAGAATCCTCAAAGTTGGCACATTTTGTAATCTAGTTTTTCCCTTTTTATTCTAATATAAATCATTATAATTAGCGCAAGGGTTCTTGAGAAATCACGTCTCAAACCTAAAATGCTCCTAACTCAGTAAATACACGCCGTAGAGGCCTAAAGTTTGCACATTTTGTAATCTAGTTTTTCCCTTTTAATTCTAATATAAATCATAATAAGCGGCGCAGGGGTTCTTGAGAAATCACGTCTCAAACCTAAAATGCATTTAACAACGTCTTCTACGTACGTGCCGTAGAAGCCTCAAAATTGTTACATTTTGTAGTACATTGTTGCTCTTTTTATTATAATATAAATTATTATAATCGGCGCAGGGGTTCTTGAGAAATCACGTCTCAAACTTAAAATGCTCCTAACTCCGTAAATACGCGTCGTAGAGGCTTCAAAATTGGCACATTTTTTAATCTAGTTTTTCACTTTTTAGTCTAATACAAATCATTATAATTAGCGCAAGGGTTCTTAAGAAATCACGTCTCAAACCTAAAATGCTTCTAACAACGTAAATGCGTGCCGTAGAAGCCTCAAAACTGGCACAATTTGTAATATATTTGTGCCCTTTTTATTATAATATAAATCATTATAATCGGCGCAGGGGTTCTTGAGAAATCACGTCTCAAACTTAAAATTCTACTAAATCCGTATATACACGCCGTAGAGGCCTCAAAGTTGGCACATTTTTTAATCTAGTTTTTCCCTTTTTATTCTAATATAAATCATTATAATTAGCGCAAGGGTTCTTGAGAAATCACGTCTCAGACCTAAAATGCTCCTAACTCCGTAAATACACGCCGTAGAGGCCTCAAAGTTGCCACATTTTGTAATCTAGTTTTTCCCTTTTAATTCTAATATAACTCATTATAATTAGAGCAAGGGTTCTTGAGAAATCACGTCTCAAACTTAAAATGCTCCTAACTCCGTAAATACGCGTCGTAGAGGCTTCAAAGTTGGCACATTTTTTAATCTAGTTTTTCCCTTTTTATTACACCCTTATAATTAGCGCAAAGGTTCTTGAGAAATCACGTCTCAAACTTAAAATGCTCTAACTCCATAAATACACGCCGTAGAGGCCTCAAAGTTGGCACATTTTGTAATCTAGTTTTTCCCTTTTAATTCTAATATAAATCATAATAAGCGGCACAGGGGTTCTTGAGAAATCACGTCTCAAACTTAAAATTCTCCTAACTCCGTAAATACACGGCGTAGAATCCTCAAAGTTGGCACATTTTTTAATCTAGTTTTTCCCTTTTTAGTCTAATACAAATCATTATAATTAGCGCAAGGGTTCTTAAGAAATCACGTCTCAAACCTAAAATGCTTCTAACAACGTAAATGCGTGCCGTAGAAGCCTCAAAACTGGCACAATTTGTAATATATTTGTGCCCTTTTTATTATAATATAAATCATTATAATCGGCGCAGGGGTTCTTGAGAAATCACGTCTCAAACTTAAAATGCTACTAAATCCGTATATACACGCCGTAGAGGCTTCAAAGTTGGCACATTTTTTAATCTAGTTTTTCCCATTTTATTCTAATATAAATCATTATAATTAGCGCAAGGGTTCTTAAGAAATCACGTCTCAAACCTAAAATGCTCCTGACTCCGTAAATACAGAGGCCTCAAAGTTGGCACATTTTGTAATCTAGTTTTTCCCTTTTAATTCTAATATAAATCATAATAAGCGGCACAGGGGTTCTTGAGAAATCACGTCTCAAACTTAAAATTCTCCTAACTCCGTAAATACACGCCGTATAATCCTCAAAGTTGGCACATTTTTTAATCTAGTTTTTCCCTTTTTAGTCTAATACAAATCATTATAATTAGCGCAAGGGTTCTTAAGAAATCACGTCTCAAACCTAAAATGCTTCTAACAACGTAAATGCGTGCCGTAGAAGCCTCAAAACTGGCACAATTTGTAATATATTTGTGCCCTTTTTATTATAATATAAATCATTATAATCGGCGCAGGGGTTCTTGAGAAATCACGTCTCAAACTTAAAATGCTACTAAATCCGTATATACACGCCGTAGAGGCTTCAAAGTTGGCACATTTTTTAATCTAGTTTTTCCCATTTTATTCTAATATAAATCATTATAATTAGCGCAAGGGTTCTTGAGAAATCACGTCTCAAACCTAAAATGCTCCTGACTCCGTAAATACAGAGGCCTCAAAGTTGGCACATTTTGTAATCTAGTTTTTCCCTTTTAATTCTAATATAAATCATAATAAGTGGCGCAGGGGTTCTTGAGAAATCACGTCTCAAACCTAAAATGCATTTAACAACGTCTTCTACGTACGTGCCGTCGAAGCCTCAAAATTGGCACATTTTGTAATATAATATAAATCATTATAATATATTATAATATATTATAATATAAATAATATATTATAATATAAATATTATAATATAAATCATTATAATCGGCGCAGGGGTTCTTGAGAAATCACGTCTCAAACTTAAAATGCTCCTAACTCCGTAAATACTCGTCGTAGAGGCCTCAAAGTTGGCACATTTTTTAATCTAGTTTTTCCCTTTTTATTCTAATATAAATCATTATAATTAGCGCAAGGGTTCTTGAGAAATCACGTCGCAAACCTAAAATGCTTCTAACACGGTAAATACACGCCGTAGAATCCTCAAAGTTGGCACATTTTGTAATCTAGTTTTTCCCTTTTAATTCTAATATAAATCATAATAAGTGGCGCAGGGGTTCTTGAGAAATCACGTCTCAAACCTAAAATGCATTTAACAACGTCTTCTACGTACGTGCCGTCGAAGCCTCAAAATTGGCACATTTTGTAATATAATATAAATCATTATAATATATTATAATATATTATAATATAAATAATATATTATAATATAAATATTATAATATAAATCATTATAATCGGCGCAGGGGTTCTTGAGAAATCACGTCTCAAACCTAAAATGCTCCTGACTCCGTAAATACAGAGGCCTCAAAGTTGGCACATTTTGTAATCTAGTTTTTCCCTTTTAATTCTAATATAAATCATAATAAGCGGCACAGGGGTTCTTGAGAAATCACGTCTCAAACTTAAAATTCTCCTAACTCCGTAAATACGCGTCGTAGAGGCTTCAAAGTTGGCACATTTTTTAATCTAGTTTTTCCCTTTTTATTCTAATATAAATCATTATAATTAGCGCAAGGGTTCTTGAGAAATCACGTCTCAAACTTAAAATGCTACTAAATCCGTATATACACGCCGTAGAGGCCTCAAAATTGGCACATTTTGTAATATATTTGTGCCCTTTTTATAAATCATTATAATCGGCGCAGGGGTTCTTGAGAAATCACGTCTCAAACTTAAAATGATACTAACTCCGTAAATACACGCCGTAGAGGCCTCAAAGTTGGCACATTTTTTAATCTAGTTTTTCCCTTTTTAGTCTAATATAAATCATTATAATTAGCGCAAGGGTTCTTAAGAAATCACGTCTCAAAACTAAAATGCTTCTAACAACGTAAATGCGTGCCGTAGAAGCCTTAAAATAGGCACTTTTTGTAATATATTTTTGCCCTTTTTATTATAATATAAATCCTTATAATCGGCACAGGGGTTGTTGAGAAATCACGTCTCAAACTTAAAATGATCCTAACTCCGTAAATACACGCCGTAGAGGCCTCAAAGTTGGCACATTTTTTAATCTAGTTTTTCCCTTTTTATTCTAATATAAATCATAATAAGCGGCGCAGGGATTCTTGAGAAATCACGTCTCAAACCTAAAATGCTTCTAACTCCGTAAATACACGCCGTAGAATCCTCAAAGTTGGCACATTTTTTAATCTAGTTTTTCCCTTTTTATTCTAATATAACTCATTATAATTAGCGCAAGGGTTCTTGAGAAATCACGTCTTAAACTTAAAATGCTCCTAACTCCGTAAATACGCGTCGTAGAGGCTTCAAAGTTGGCACATTTTTTAATCTAATTTTTCCCTTTTTATTAAACCATTATAATTAGCGCAAAGGTTCTTGAGAAATCACGTCTCAAACTTAAAATGCTCCTAACTCCATAAATACACGCCGTAGAGGCCTCAAAGTTGGCACATTTTGTAATCTAGTTTTTCCATTTTAATTCTAATATAAATCATAATAAGCGGCGCAGGGGTTCTTGAGAAATCACGTCTCAAACTTAAAATTCTCCTAACTCCGTAAATACGCGTCGTAGAGGCTTCAAAGTTGGCACATTTTTTAATCTAGTTTTTCCCTTTTTATTCTAATATAAATCATTATAATTAGCGCAAGGGTTCTTAAGAAATCACGTCTCAAACCTAAAATGCTTCTAACAACGTAAATGCGTGCCGTAGAAGCCTCAAAACTGGCACAATTTGTAATATATTTGTGCCCTTTTTATTATAATATAAATCATTATAATCGGCGCAGGGGTTCTTGAGAAATCACGTCTCAAACTTAAAATGCTACTAAATCCGTATATACACGCCGTAGAGGCTTCAAAGTTGGCACATTTTTTAATCTAGTTTTTCCCATTTTATTCTAATATAAATCATTATAATTAGCGCAAGGGTTCTTGAGAAATCACGTCTCAAACCTAAAATGCTCCTGACTCCGTAAATACAGAGGCCTCAAAGTTGGCACATTTTGTAATCTAGTTTTTCCCTTTTAATTCTAATATAAATCATAATAAGTGGCGCAGGGGTTCTTGAGAAATCACGTCTCAAACCTAAAATGCATTTAACAACGTCTTCTACGTACGTGCCGTCGAAGCCTCAAAATTGGCACATTTTGTAATATAATATAAATCATTATAATATATTATAATATATTATAATATAAATAATATATTATAATATAAATATTATAATATAAATCATTATAATCGGCGCAGGGGTTCTTGAGAAATCACGTCTCAAACTTAAAATGCTCCTAACTCCGTAAATACTCGTCGTAGAGGCCTCAAAGTTGGCACATTTTTTAATCTAGTTTTTCCCTTTTTATTCTAATATAAATCATTATAATTAGCGCAAGGGTTCTTGAGAAATCACGTCGCAAACCTAAAATGCTTCTAACACGGTAAATACACGCCGTAGAATCCTCAAAGTTGGCACATTTTGTAATCTAGTTTTTCCCTTTTAATTCTAATATAAATCATAATAAGTGGCGCAGGGGTTCTTGAGAAATCACGTCTCAAACCTAAAATGCATTTAACAACGTCTTCTACGTACGTGCCGTCGAAGCCTCAAAATTGGCACATTTTGTAATATAATATAAATCATTATAATATATTATAATATATTATAATATAAATAATATATTATAATATAAATATTATAATATAAATCATTATAATCGGCGCAGGGGTTCTTGAGAAATCACGTCTCAAACCTAAAATGCTCCTGACTCCGTAAATACAGAGGCCTCAAAGTTGGCACATTTTGTAATCTAGTTTTTCCCTTTTAATTCTAATATAAATCATAATAAGCGGCACAGGGGTTCTTGAGAAATCACGTCTCAAACTTAAAATTCTCCTAACTCCGTAAATACGCGTCGTAGAGGCTTCAAAGTTGGCACATTTTTTAATCTAGTTTTTCCCTTTTTATTCTAATATAAATCATTATAATTAGCGCAAGGGTTCTTGAGAAATCACGTCTCAAACTTAAAATGCTACTAAATCCGTATATACACGCCGTAGAGGCCTCAAAATTGGCACATTTTGTAATATATTTGTGCCCTTTTTATAAATCATTATAATCGGCGCAGGGGTTCTTGAGAAATCACGTTTCAAACTTAAAATGATACTAACTCCGTAAATACACGCCGTAGAGGCCTCAAAGTTGGCACATTTTTTAATCTAGTTTTTCCCTTTTTAGTCTAATATAAATCATTATAATTAGCGCAAGGGTTCTTAAGAAATCACGTCTCAAAACTAAAATGCTTCTAACAACGTAAATGCGTGCCGTAGAAGCCTTAAAATAGGCACTTTTTGTAATATATTTTTGCCCTTTTTATTATAATATAAATCCTTATAATCGGCACAGGGGTTATTGAGAAATCACGTCTCAAACTTAAAATGATCCTAACTCCGTAAATACACGCCGTAGAGGCCTCAAAGTTGGCACATTTTTTAATCTAGTTTTTCCCTTTTTATTCTAATATAAATCATAATAAGCGGCGCAGGGATTCTTGAGAAATCACGTCTCAAACCTAAAATGCTTCTAACTCCGTAAATACACGCCGTAGAATCCTCAAAGTTGGCACATTTTTTAATCTAGTTTTTCCCTTTTTATTCTAATATAACTCATTATAATTAGCGCAAGGGTTCTTGAGAAATCACGTCTTAAACTTAAAATGCTCCTAACTCCGTAAATACGCGTCGTAGAGGCTTCAAAGTTGGCACATTTTTTAATCTAATTTTTCCCTTTTTATTAAACCATTATAATTAGCGCAAAGGTTCTTGAGAAATCACGTCTCAAACTTAAAATGCTCCTAACTCCATAAATACACGCCGTAGAGGCCTCAAAGTTGGCACATTTTGTAATCTAGTTTTTCCATTTTAATTCTAATATAAATCATAATAAGCGGCGCAGGGGTTCTTGAGAAATCACGTCTCAAACTTAAAATTCTCCTAACTCCGTAAATACGCGTCGTAGAGGCTTCAAAGTTGGCACATTTTTTAATCTAGTTTTTCCCTTTTTATTCTAATATAAATCATTATAATTAGCGCAAGGGTTCTTAAGAAATCACGTCGCAAACCTAAAATGCTTCTAACTCGGTAAATACACGCCGTAGAATCCTCAAAGTTGGCACATTTTGTAATCTAGTTTTTCCCTTTTAATTCTAATATAAATCATAATAAGAGGCGCAGGGGTTCTTGAGAAATCACGCCTCAAACTAAAAATGCTTCTAACTCCGTAAATACACGCCGTAGAATCCTCAAAGTTGGCACATTTTGTAATCTAGTTTTATCCTTTTAATTCTAATATAAATCATAATAAGCGGCGCAGGGGTTCTTGAGAAATCACGTCTCAAACCTAAAATGCATTTAACAACGTCTTCTACGTACGTGCCGTAGAAGCCTCAAAATTGGCACATTTTGTAATATATTGTTGCCCTTTTTATTATAATATAAATGATTATAATCGGCGCAGGGGTTCTTGAGAAATCACGTCTCAAAACTAAAATGCTTCTAACAACGTAAATGCGTGCCGTAGAAGCCTTAAAATAGGCACTTTTTGTAATATATTTTTGCCCTTTTTATTATAATATAAATCCTTATAATCGGCACAGGGGTTCTTGAGAAATCACGTCTCAAACTTAAAATGATCCTAACTCCGTAAATACACGCCGTAGAGGCCTCAAAATTGGCACATTTTTTAATCTAGTTTTTCCCTTTTTATTCTAATATAAATCATAATAAGCGGCGCAGGGGTTCTTGAGAAATCACGTCTCAAACCTAAAATGCTTCTAACTCCGTAAATACACGCCGTAGAATCCTCAAAGTTGGCAAATTTTTTAATCTAGTTTTTCCCTTTTTATTCTAATATAAATCATTATAATTAGCGCAAGGGTTCTTGAGAAATCACGTCTCAATCTTAAAATGCTCCTAACTCCATAAATACACGCCGTAGAGGCCTCAAAATTGGCACATTTTGTAATCTAGTTTTTCCCTTTTAATTCTAATATAAATCATAATAAGCGGCACAGGGGTTCTTGAGAAATCACGTCTCAAACTTAAAATTCTCCTAACTCCGTAAATACGCGTCGTAGAGGCTTCAAAGTTGGCACATTTTTTAATCTAGTTTTTCCCTTTTTATTCTAATATAAATCATTATAATTAGCGCAAGGGTTCTTGAGAAATCACGTCTCAAACTTAAAATGCTACTAAATCCGTATATACACGCCGTAGAGGCCTCAAAATTGGCACATTTTGTATATATTTGTGCCCTTTTTATAAATCATTATAATCGGCGCAGGGGTTCTTGAGAAATCACGTCTCAAACTTAAAATGATACTAACTCCGTAAATACACGCCGTAGAGGCCTCAAAGTTGGCACATTTTTTAATCTAGTTTTTCCCTTTTTAGTCTAATATAAATCATTATAATTAGCGCAAGGGTTCTTAAGAAATCACGTCTCAAAACTAAAATGCTTCTAACAACGTAAATGCGTGCCGTAGAAGCCTTAAAATAGGCACTTTTTGTAATATATTTTTGCCCTTTTTATTATAATATAAATCCTTATAATCGGCACAGGGGTTGTTGAGAAATCACGTCTCAAACTTAAAATGATCCTAACTCCGTAAATACACGCCGTAGAGGCCTCAAAGTTGGCACATTTTTTAATCTAGTTTTTCCCTTTTTATTCTAATATAAATCATAATAAGCGGCGCAGGGATTCTTGAGAAATCACGTCTCAAACCTAAAATGCTTCTAACTCCGTAAATACACGCCGTAGAATCCTCAAAGTTGGCACATTTTTTAATCTAGTTTTTCCCTTTTTATTCTAATATAACTCATTATAATTAGCGCAAGGGTTCTTGAGAAATCACGTCTTAAACTTAAAATGCTCCTAACTCCGTAAATACGCGTCCGTAGAGGCTTCAAAGTTGGCACATTTTTTAATCTAATTTTTCCCTTTTTATTAAACCATTATAATTAGCGCAAAGGTTCTTGAGAAATCACGTCTCAAACTTAAAATGCTCCTAACTCCATAAATACACGCCGTAGAGGCCTCAAAGTTGGCACATTTTGTAATCTAGTTTTTCCATTTTAATTCTAATATAAATCATAATAAGCGGCGCAGGGGTTCTTGAGAAATCACGTCTCAAACTTAAAATTTCCTAACTCCGTAAATACGCGTCGTAGAGGCTTCAAAGTTGGCACATTTTTTAATCTAGTTTTTCCCTTTTTATTCTAATATAAATCATTATAATTAGCGCAAGGGTTCTTAAGAAATCACGTCGCAAACCTAAAATGCTTCTAACTCGGTAAATACACGCCGTAGAATCCTCAAAGTTGGCACATTTTGTAATCTAGTTTTTCCCTTTTAATTCTAATATAAATCATAATAAGAGGCGCAGGGGTTCTTGAGAAATCACGCCTCAAACTAAAAATGCTTCTAACTCCGTAAATACACGCCGTAGAATCCTCAAAGTTGGCACATTTTGTAATCTAGTTTTATCCTTTTAATTCTAATATAAATCATAATAAGCGGCGCAGGGGTTCTTGAGAAATCACGTCTCAAACTTAAAATTCTCCTAACTCCGTAAATACGCGTCGTAGAGGCTTCAAAGTTGGCACATTTTTTAATCTAGTTTTTCCCTTTTTATTCTAATATAAATCATAATAATTAGCGCAAGGGTTCTTGAGAAATCACGTCTCAAACCTAAAATGCTTCTAACTCGGTAAATACACGCCGTAGAATCCTCAAAGTTGGCACATTTTGTAATCTAGTTTTTCCATTTTAATTCTAACATAAATCATAATAGGCGGTGCAAGGGTTCTTGAGAAATCACGTC